>PVLD010017159.1:0-42748 GCA_004027595.1 Dinomys branickii
CAGCATATCTTACATAGTTGTACTACTGACTTAGGTCACTTTATAGTAAGGAATAGTTGATGATTAATTGTTTGATCAATTTTGCATGTCTGTATCTGTGTTCCTGAATATACACTCCGAAGTTATCAATATGTAAAGCAACAACCATTGTTGATTCCCTGTCACCTTGTCTGTAAATCAGTTTTGATTGTACTATTCTAATGCTGCTTTGTGTCTGTTTGTTAATATGTTTTTGTTCTTTTACTTTTAAAATAATAAAAAAACCCAAAAAAAACCCCACAAAAGCAACACAAAATAAAAAAAAAAAAAAAAGACTGTGTTAGTGTGGAAATGAAGCACTGGTCTTTTAGGTTGTAGCTAGGCTGGATCAGTTCAACAAAACCACTATAGGCCTTTTTTTTTTAAAACAGTACTAGGAACTGAACACAGGACCTTTGTACTGAGCTATATCCCCAGCCCTTTTTAATTTATTATTTTGAGATAGGGTCTCACAAAGTCACTGCATTGCCTAGGCTAAGCTCAAATTTGTGATTCTTCTGCCTCAGCCTTCCAGAGTGCTGGGATTACAGGCACAGGCCACCACCCCCAGCTCACTGTAGGAATATTGAACATAAAGGGATTTTTAAAGAGGATTGAAGTGCTTACACAACCATGGGTAAGGCTGAGAAAGTGAGAATCGCGGAGACTGCACTAAGCTCCAGATTCACTGGCACAGAAAGGGCCAGAGCTGCTGCCTTGGAGACTCAGCAGCATGAGGAAAGGTGGCTGGTGGCCTCACAGCCTCTTCCAGCTCTGGGGTGTAAATGACAGGGGAACTAGGAGGGAACTGCAACAACACCTAGGAAATGCACATACCCGTCTGCCAGCACTGCCAGAGGAACAAGAAACATGTCTGCCTTCTCTCTCCCACCGCCCAAATCTTGCAAAGGTGCAATCTCGCTATGAGACCCGAGACGTTTCCAGTTTAACAGGATCCACTTCCACGTGAGGTCTGCTCCTCTGCACAGATGCGGCTGAGGCTTCTTCCTCACGTCACAACTTGGGTGGACACATGGGGGCTCGCTGCTGGCAGAAGTCTTCACATCCCATTTCCAAACCTCTGAGCTGTGAAGTCTTACTGCACTTGCAGCTTCTGGATTTGATTTTGCTTGACAGATATTAATGACTTATTGAGTATATTTTTATTTATAGTAAAACCTTAGCTGATAGGAATCTTGCAAAAACAGAAACTTACATTAAGAAGATGCCCTCCCCCTCTGTAAACCTTACTTGGAAAGCAATTTTACCTCTAGAAAACAGACTCAGTGAATTTTATTTTCATTCAAAAAATTTAAAACTATACTCAATTACCAATTTATACACACTCATTGTGTAAGGATGAAGAAAAGATATTTGGACATATTTACGTAAGTAAAGTATATTTGTTTACTCTGCCCTCCTTCATTAGAATGTTATTTGGTTGCAGCTTTTGAATTTTGCTTTCATGAACAGTGCTGATACGGAGCAGGAACCACAGGGCTGGATACATAGTTCAGCAGTGCAAGTGCCTGCCTGGCAAGTGCAAGGTCCTGAGTTCAATTCCCAGTACCCCCCCCCCAAAAAAAGAACAGAGCAGGAACCCCATGCTATTGGTGGGAGATTGGCTCCAAGACCACCTGCAAACACCAATATCTGCACATCCTCAGTCCCTTCCATAAAGAAGTATATTTCTTGCATAAAACCAGTGCACTTCCTCTTGTATACTTTAAATCTTCTCTAGATTACTTACAGTAGCTGATAACATGTACATGCTATGTAAATGGTTGTTTTACTGTACTGTTTAGAAATAAAAATAAGAAAAAAGTCCATACATATTGAGTACAGATACATTTTTTAACCAAGTATTTTTAGCCCACAGTTGGTGGAATCTGGACGTGGAGCCTTTGGATATGCAGAGCTGACTGGACTCTGGTGCTTGTGTGCTACAATAAGCACTATCCTCCAGTGAATTCCCAGAACGGGATTTCCAGTGCCTAAAATGTACTCTGAGAAGATTTTAAAGTACACCCCTCAAGTGACTTCAGAGGGAATAGGGCACAACCTCCTAGCAGCGGTGAAGGTGGGTTCTTGATTCCTGAACTCTCACCAACTTTGGATCTTATCATACTTAAGAAACACTTTGCTAATCTGATGGATTAAGTTCATTTGTCTTAATATGATTTTGACTGAATACTAGAGAGGATGAACATTTATGTATATACTGTTGTCTATTTATATTTGTTCTCCTAATGAAGTCATACCTTAAGCCCATTTTTCTACTGGATTTTTAGACTTCTTTAAAATTGATGCACAGTAGCTCTTTCTGTATTAGAGATAACTTAACTGATGTTTTCTACATATTGGGAGCATTTTTCTCAAATTGCCTTTGTCTTTTAATACTTCATGCTTTTTATCCTAAAGAGTTTAACATTTTTTGTTAATCAAAATTTCAATCCTTCTTAAAATAGTGCTTGTGCTTGCTTAGAAAATCCTTTGACAGTCCAATATTATGTAAATATTCAACTATATTTTCTCATGCTTTTAAAGTTTCATTTTTAACATTTACACGTTAGCTCCATTAGGAATTTCTTTCATTGTCACAGATGTTCAAAGTATAACAGGCAGTATGTCATAGGTGCTGACCAATCAGAATTAATGGCAGCCATAAAAATTGTTTATGGCCAGCTTTGTAGTTCTTGCTGAATATTAGCCCTAGATGAAAACTTATTTCTTCCCAAATTGACATTCCTCTGACATATATCATATCCTTTCTCCACTGATTGAAAGTGTGCTTTTTATCCTGTACTGAGTAATTTTTGTTGTTGCTGTTGTGTTAAGTAATTTTTAGAGCAAGGCATGGTGGTTGTCTTGGTTACTTTTCTCTTATTGCTGAGACAAATACCTGACACCCAATATTAGGGAAGGAAAGGTTTATTTAGCTTACAGTTCGTGGAGGTTTCAGTCCATACTCGGCTGGCTCCAAGGCAGAGTGGCACATGGCAGAGGGCAACAGTTCATGGTGGCAGAAGACAGCAAAACCAGCAAGAGCAAAAGGGAGGAGGGGCTCTCCCTTACATATGCAGACTACCCGCCCCAGGGCCAATGTAGCCCTCACACCCATAATCCCAGTATTGGATCATGGATCAATCATAAGTCTAGAAGTCCACCCCATGACTGCATGAGGCTTTGGGGGACATGCAGACACAAACCATAACAGTGGTACACAATTGTAATTCCAACACTCAGGGAGGCTAAGGCAGGATAGTGAATTTGAGCTCAGCCTAGGAAAGTAATTTAGCAAAACCCTTTCTCAAAAGAAAAAAATAAAAAGGGCCGATATGCAGTTCACTGTGAAGGTCCTGGATTCAAACCCTACAACTATCAAAAAAGTACACTTGTTTGTATTTCTGGTCTTTAATATTGACTATTATTGATATGACTGCTTATTCTGCCTATTTAAAGTAAGTCAAGAGGTTCAACAGCATTTTAATTATTGGATTATTAGTTTCAGAAAAATGGGAATATCTGATACAACCATTCATTAATTTTCCTTTTAAGTCATAGTGGGCAAGGGAAAGTGTCATCCTGCTTAAGACACTGATCATCAGGAGGTAAAAGGGCTCCTCCTGCTGTACGGCGGAGGCAAGGAGGAGGACGTGTCTTCTGATGGTCCTGCCTGCTAGTTGCAAAAGTAAATGGACAAGGAATACAACAACTATAAGTGTAGGAGGACGTTGTAACAAGGGCTCAGATGCCATGAGAAAGTGGCTTTGAGCCACTCTGGTGGGCAAGTGCCCAGCACAGGAGGGGCTGTCCTTCTCCCTGTCCTCCCCGCCCTGCCCTCTCCTTCCCTACCCCTTTTTCTCTTTCCTTTTTTCCCTCTCATTTTGTCTCTTTCCCTCAGAAAACAAGATACTAGATCAAGGAGTTAAATATTTTAGAAAGGCCCAAACAAAAATGCTTTCCTTTTGTTTGACCAGGTTCTTCTTTTATTTATCATTTAAAAATTACATATGCAGTATATGAATATATTTTTATTGCAAAACATTGAAATAGTGGAGATTTTATTCATTTATAAGAAGTTTCCTCTTGTATTATGGATACACTATGGATTAATTGTGAATAAAGATTTTCTTGAATTTCTGGTTAAATCAAAGTGAGGGGGGCTGGGGATATAGCTCAGTGGAATAAGTGCTTGCCTGGCAAGCACAAGGTCCTGAGTTCGATCCCTAGTACCGCAAAAGGAAACAAAAACAAACAAACAAAAAAAACAAAGTGAGTTGTCTAAAACTCCCTATTCCCCTAACATTCCCTATATGTTTTTTACACAAACAATATATTCTGTGTATTTTGGAACATTTGTACCTTAAGAATTGTCTAGTTTCATAAAACTCACGTTTCCATAAGAACATGCTACCTAGGTAATGATATAATCAGAAATGAAGCTGAAGGCATAATCAAGCTTGACATATAATGTCTAGATAAGGCAACCTGTGAAATAATTAGAAATCACTATACAAATGCTATCACGGAATTAAAATTATGAACTGGATGTAGGCTTTCACGTACAGAATTGAAAGGGTCAGAGTCACAAAGAAGGCCATCCCACACTACAACCCCACATCTACAGTTAACTACTTTTGGTTTTTATTGTTCTTGAGACAGGGTTTTGCTATGTTCCAGGCTGGCCTTGAACTTGGTATGTAGCCAAGCTATCCTTGAATTTAGGATCCTTTTGCCTCAGTGTCCCAAGTGCTGGGTTTACAGGTGTGTGCCAACACACCTGGCTCTAGTTAACTACTTTTAATATAATTTTCTTGTATGTCCCTTTGAAAAGCTTTTATGCTTACCAAAAAATATAGCATATCCTTTAAAATGTTCTCCCTATAGGGTAATATTGAAAAGTGATATTCTCCATCTTGTTTTGTTAATCAATATCAAATTTAAATCTCTTTATATCAGTGTGTATAGATCGCTGCTCTTTAGTGTATATAGTAAAATGCTATATAAATATTCAGTGGTTTATTTTACTGAGTATTTTTAGAAGCTCACTGGTTTTAAGTTTTTGTTCTAAGGAAAAAATTTTGTAATGTTCATTCAAATATATTTTTCAAGAAATTTGTGGATAAAAATCTCCAAAGTAATTTCCTGCAAAATAAGGCACAGTGCATGTAAAACTTTGGTAGGCAGTGGTGACAGCCCTCAGAATATGGCTTCAATTTATTTCCCCTCCAATAGTGAGTAGAAAATGTATGAGGAAGCTTAAACTATACGTTTCCATAAGGACGTAATTGCAAACTACATCAGATTTACCTTGTTCAAAGTGCTGCACCAATTTCAGAGTGCTACACCAGGCTTCCAGAAGCAAAGGTATATGAGATACTAATTCAGAAATTCCTGAAGAAAGCATAATTAATTAGGAAAATAGGATTGGTAAAAAATAATTCTGTTTGTTTTATCCTTTTGAACTGTAGCTCTTACTGACTTTTCTGTAGATTATATCTAGTAGCCCAATCATTCTCAGTGAGTGGAAGATTTTGTTACTCATTTCTCTTCCTTTGCATTACTTTGTTTTTTGTGGTTTAAATCCCCCTTTTTTGATTTAAATAAAACAAACTTTTATTAACAAGGGTTGGCATTTATATAAATATTTAGAGTGTTCTTTCTTCTATTTGATTGCTGTATTTCCCTAAACCTAAGTTTTGTTTTGTTTTGTTTTCATTTTAAAGCTAAAAGAATATAAACTCAAAAACCACAAAAACAATAAGTATAAAATAAATTATGGGGAAGATAGTCGGGGATTGACAGTGAATGCTGTTTTACATAATATCATCTTCATATTTGTTACTCAGTTATCTCAAAAACAATGAAGGAAATACACAATTATACAAAAGATGCTAGGAGATTAACAATGGATATTGTGTTACATAATGTTATCTTCACATTTCTTACTCAGTTATAAATCAGTATAATGCATAAACGATAAAGAAATTGCAGAATTACAGAGCAGATATTGGGGAATTAAAAATGGATGCTGTATTACAAAATGATGTCTTCACTATTGTTACTCAGTTGTACAAATGGTGGCATGTTTGATTAATCAAACAGTTTTCTCCGCCCTCATCTCCATTGTTCTCCCATCCAACCAATTGTCTTCTCTCTGACAATAACTATACTTTTTGGTTTATTTACTCCCTCACAATCTCACATTGGAAAGGCACATGGCTGCTTCAAATTATGCTGTAACAAACATGGGTGCACACAAATTACTATGGCATTAGGTGGAAAAGAACCCTTCCTCAAAGATGGTACATAGGCAGGGAACCAAATACACTATGATCAAACCCATTTGATAAGCCTTTGAGGCCCTTGGGGGTCTGGTACAGTCCGCAGGTTCGCCCCCACAGACTGCCAGGTTCTGCCCCAACAAGGCACTCCTGGAGGCCTGGTCAAGTTCTTAGGGTCGTCCCCAAGCACTGCCGGACTCCACCCCAGTGAGGCACTCCTGGAGACCTGATTCAGTCCATGGGGTTGCCCCCATAGACCACAGGGTTCTGCTCCAATGAGGTGCTCCCAGAGACCCAGTTGAGTTCTTGTGGTCACCCCCAAGTACTGCTAGGCTCCGCTCCAGTGAGGTGCTCCCATGGGCCCAGTCGAATCCCAAGGACCACCGGGCTCTGCACCACCCCTATGAGGCACTCCTGCAGGCCCAGTTGAGTCCGCAGGGTTGCTCCTGTAGACCTCTGGGCTTTGACCCAATGAGGCACTCTGGGGGCCTGGTCCAAGACCTCAGGGTCCCCATGTAGCCTGCAGGGAGCCCCCCAGCTCGATTCTCATTTCTAAACCTTCCTGGTACCAGGGGACCCGCCTCTCTCCCTCTTGTCATTCTCGTGTTGTTATAGTCCAGTGTCTGGGCGGCGATCCTGTGGGAGGATCCTTCTCTGCTGTTTTCCCGGTTGCCTTCCAGGCTGGGCTTTTTCTGCTCCAGTTTTGGCCCAGTTCTTGGAACTTTGCTCTCCTCTTGCTGAGTCAGGAGGCTTCCATGAGCACGGACTTCCAAAGCTGAAGCTATGAGCATAGGACTGAGGGAGTGGACCGAGGGTGTGTGTGGAGTGGTGACTCTCTCTTCTAACCGTGCCATGGCAGTTGCCCGAGCTGTTTTTCATAAAGGAGTCTTGTTTGCTCTTTGTGAGAGTTTGAATTCTCATTTTGAATCCTTTGATGCCAGGCATAAGTGGTGTGAAGTCTCCCCACTCGTGTTCACTGAGGTAGTTTAGGGTGTGTACTAAGTTTAGTTATTAGTTTTGGGAGACAGTTGAAGGAGTTTCTCAGGTCTTAGAGTATGTTGTCATCTCTCGATCTCCAGGACTGCTGTTTTTCCTGTATCTTGTCTCTATGGGTTGACACAAAGTTCATATTTGCAAGCGGTATGGAGTCCTTCTCAGTGCTCATATTAGTAGCAAGCCTCAGCCTTCCAGTATGTCATTGATCTGGCCTCTCCTGCTGACTTGTGGCTGTTGCTCCTCTTCCAGGCCATGTGCCTAGGATCTTGGAGGGCCAGCATCAGGAGTGGTAGCTGAGGGAGAGGGATCTCAGGATGGGGGCAGGACCACAGGGCCTGGGGCATCTCAGTGCAGCCTGCATAGCAGAACTGCATGGCCCTGCCGGTCCCTCAGTTTTTCCACACCGCCATGGCATCACCACATGGTCTATGGTGGCCTCACCTGCATCCCCCCATTGGCAACTTCATGCACACCAGCAGCAGCTCTGCACACCACAGGGGGTCCTGCACAAATGCCACAGCTTGACTGGGACACATGCCCGGGTGGCAGCTCTGCATGCTGCGGCGGGACCTCACTTGGTGGCAGCTCAGCACACCCCCAACAGCTCTCTAAATCCCTTTTAATCATGTTGAATGGTGCCTCTCATTTTCCTCTTGAAGTTATTTTGTGTTCCCCATTTCCCAGGGACTGTGCAGTTATTTTCTGTGGGGATGTGTGTACCTTTGTGCCTATGTGTTTCACATATACCAGTGTCAGTGAAATAATCATGCTGTTGATAGGATCTTCAAACATTTCAGGATTTGCCTTGGTGAGCTTTATGCATATATAAGACTAGTTATTGAAGTAATAAATCTTATAAGACCTAATGTGATTGCTATGAATGTAAATAATAATGAGTATCACTTCAGATGTGCTCTTCTTATGCAACTCATTTGTCTGATAAAATGTAATCTTCATATATAATAACTGTTGTTCAGATTCTTTATTTTATAAAGCCGTTTTATCAGAGAACACACACAAAGCTGTGTATATTTAATGTATATAACTTGATGGACTGGGAGACAAATACATCTGCAGTCTTCACTGTAGACATGTTACCGCCTCCTGAAGTCTCCTCCACTCTTTTTTGATAATCACATTTAACACAGGATGCCCTCCTATCAAAGTTTTAAGCTTATTCACATCTTTTATTGGAATGAAGTTTTGTATTTCTCTATCACTGAGTAATCCATATAACTTGCTTGTTTATTTGGGTAAGATAAGATGGTTTTATGGAAAATATTAGGTTGAATTTTAAGAGCAATAAAAACATGGTAACAAATATCATTAACAGTTGTTACTTGTAGGTCACAGGGAGTTCTACTTTTCTCTTTGCTTACCAATATTTAAAAATTTATGTATAGCAATCTCATATTTCCTTGTTTAAAAGCAAATAACAACAACAAAAAAAGCAAATAACATTTTAAGCAGTTTTAACAGAACTCAGAGACCCAGGAAAAGAGAGACAAGGAAGAGAGTATGGTATAGTTCTGGTCCTCCACTTGTTTGTGTGCGGATTGAACTAACATAATTTTTATATTCTTCATTCTTTCTAGGTTAATTATTTAGGAAGGTGACCACATTTAAAAAAATATTTATGGTTTTGTGAAAGAAGATAAAAAGGTGGGGCTTGGAGATATTCTACTTATAGATGGTCTTTTTAGCTTTTCCTGACTGCGGTGTGATGTGTTCTAAGCCTCTAGGGCTGCTGTAACAAAGGGTCGCACACTGGGTGCCTTGAACAGCAAATATATTTTTTAGCATCTCTAGAGGCCGGAAGGCCAAGGCCAAGGTGTTGGCGTGTGAGGTCCTTTTGAGGGTCTCTTCCCTTGTGTTGTCACATAGTCTTCCCTCTGTGTCTGTGTCCAGGTTTCTCCTCACAAGGAAGCCAGTCCGCCCTAGTGACTGCAAGGCTGCCCCAGTGACCTAATTTCATTTTTTTGTTTGTTTGTTTGTTTGTTTTTGCGGTACTGGGGGTCGAACTCAGGACCCTGCGCTTGCTAGGCAGGCGCTTATTCCACTGAGCTATATCCCCAGTCCTCCCAGTGACCTAATTTCATCAAACTCTGTAAAGACCATATCACCAACTGAGGTTGCATGCTGAGGTACTGCGGTCAGGATTCCAACGTGGGAGTTTGAGGGATACACAGCTCAGTCCACAGCAGCACCTGGGAAGTTCTTCTGTCTGTTGAGGTGCTCTTTGGCCCTGTGCACACATGGTGGCAGCTTTCATATGGTGGTCTTTCACTTCTTTTGAGTTAGGAGCTCCTCTGAGAATGAACAGAGAAATGCACATACTCACTCAATTTCATGCTGATGAATTTACCAACAGTGACTCCTGCCCCCAGCCTTTACCCTGTCTTTAGCCCTCTAGGTCCAATGAGCCCGAGTACAGATGCATTGAAACCATGAACATGGAATTCAGTGATCATAGTAACCAACCAGTTCTTTGTAAGGTTAGCAAGGTTCATCAGTACTAAAAGACAATTTCAGTAATTTTCACCTGAACATTTCTAGCCTAGTGGCTATATACTTAACAGTTCACAGAATTGAAAGGGGCCTGTACAACTCATTCTTGCAACAAAATCCAACTCTAAGCATCAGCTGGCGGGGCTCCTGAATGGCTGGAGCGCTGTTCTGTTTTCAGAGATGTCCCCTGACACCAACTGTTAAGCAGAGTGACCATACTGTTAATTCAACCGTGAGGGAGCCTGGGGATGTGGCTACACCTGGCTCTGGCTTTGGCTGCTTGTGGGTATAGGAGGACTGCTGGTTACTCGGGGAGTGATTTTCTCCATGGAGCTTTCCAACTAGAACTTGAGCCTTCAGCTCCTGAGACTCGAAAGGAACTTCATTATTACTTGAAACAGAGTTCAGCTTCTGGGGCTGGGCCTCCACTAGTCCCTGAAGTGTGTAAGATTATTCCTTTAGCCTTGTGATCATTTGAAAATAAAGAAGACAGAAAGACCAAAGTCCACATCTGTAGAATGGACCCTATACCATGTCTTTAGAACTCTATGCAACATATGCCTTGAGCTCATATTTAGACCTGGCCCAGAAACTATTTTACTGACCATATTTTCTTCTAGTACATTACATAAATGTGTCAGTCTTGAGGCTAGGTACTAGTTTTTTAGTTTTGTTAGTACAGTGCTTTGGCAGCCTTTGTGAGTCAGGAAAAAAATTAATATATGAGTTCATTTTATTTCAGTGTTCTGAGCCATTAAACGATTCCTTGCAGTTTTTGTTGTGCAGTTCATAAATTTAAGTCCACTGTCAAAAAATTTTAAATATTTATTCAAAGGTATAATAAAATAAGAAATCACATAAAATTCTGCATTATATAGCTGTTGAGCATTCTGAACACAGGTCAGAAACACAAAAAAGGGGAAGAGAAACATATGTACCAGAAATTCTTTACTTGAGCTAGACAATTTTACTGTATCTTTACTTTTATGTGAATATGTTTTATTTTCTTTGCTTATTCATTGGAAACATTGTGTCATTTTAGACTTACATTGTTATAAATATGTTTTTACTGCAAAATAATTATGGACTAAGAATTAACAAAATATGTTACTCCACACAGATTAAATAATATATAAAATGAAACTAACATGTAAAATAAAATGTAGCATAATAATATAATTTAATATATCATATATTTTAATATAATTTAATATAATACCTTAAATTTGATAAATTAAATGACTTAATATTATTTTATTTCCTTTATCATATATAAAAATGACTGGTCATGGTGGTGCACATTTGTAATCCCAGCACTTGGGAGGCTGAGTCTGGAGGATTGCTGCAAATTTGAGGCCAGCCTGGGGTGGGTTGCTTAGCAAGACCCTATCCCAGAAAAAAAAAAACCCACAACCAAACAATTAAAAAAAATCCCCAAGAGAGAGCTGCAGATGGAGGTGGATCACACGGCCCCATGCCCTTCTCACTCCAACATCAAGCAGAAAGCATGAACTGAGTTATCGGGCTTCAGCTCCCACCCTGAATGCCCTCTGTGAGTACCTTGAGCCTCGGCGGCCCGAGCAATCACTGCCTGTTCCTGACAGCAATGGGACGAATCCACGGGATTCAGAACTCACCCCACGAGCACCAAGAGGGTCTCCATACTGCTTGCATATATGAACCTTGTATGAACCCATAGCAACAAATTAGATGAAAAGCAGCAGTCTGGAGGACTTCAAGATGGCGACCAGGTAGGCAGCAGAGAGAGAACTTCCAGGAGGAATGCCACTCAGACAAAGGAATATAGGAATATAGCAACATGTGAAGGACAGAAGGGAAAGAGGAGGGTATCCTGAACTCAGGAAGGATCTGAAATGGGAACTAAAACCCTCTGAAAGACTAAGCAAAACCTCTTCTGGAGGAAAGGATTGGAGATCTGCCAGGGCACAGTCAGAGGGAGAGGAGACAGAGGAGGAGGAAGTCACTGCTCCAAACACACGCTTGGCCCACGCCCTCGTTCTGGCATTCTCAGCTTCAACTTCAGAGACCCACGCTCAAGGAAGCCTCCCGACTTGGCCAGGGGAGAGCAGAGTTCCGAGAGCTGGTCCAGGGCCAGAGATGGGAGAGCACAGTGAGGAAAAGAGGCAGTGGCGGTCGGGAGCAGTTGTCAAACCCAGTGTGAGAATGAGAAGTTACGACAGCCACTGGGGCAGAGTCCCCACCCTGCGGCAACCTTCCTAATCAGCACCTGGAGAGAATCAATGCGACTAGTAAACAGCCCACCACGCCTGGATCTGCGCCTGCCTCGAGGCAGTGGCCCCCTGCCTCTCCGTTGGGTGAGCGGCTACCGGTGGAGAGCAGTGGGGAACCTCAGTAGTGAGCTGCGGTGGCTCCCAGGGATCTGGCCAACGAGCAGACAGGGGCTCCAGCACCGCAACTGGAGGGAGATACAGATGGAGGTGGATTGCATGGCTCGGTGCCCTTCTCACTCCAACACCAAGCAGGAAGCATGAGCTGGGTTGCCAGGACTCAGTGCCCACCCTCAACTCTCTCTGGGAGCACCTTGAGACTCGGCAGCTTGAGCAAGCACCCCCTGTTCCTGGCAACAATGGGACGAATCCACGGATGTCAGGACTCACCCGGAACTATTAATGTGAACACCAAGAGGGTCTCCTAACAGCTAGCACATATGAATCTTGCATGAACACATAGCGATGGATTAAATGAAAAGCAGCAGACTGGGAATCTGAAAAAGAACAACATACTCTATACAGCAGACCCGAGAAAATCCTCCAACTCTATTCTAGAACTAATCTTTAGACTCAGTTCATACCCTGAACTAACACAGTGAGAATGGGCCAGGGAGATTTCAACCCCTTATACCAAGCATCGTAGGTTCATCCAATGCCCAGTTGCAAGGGTTGGGGAACAGTAATACTGGAGATCAGGAGGAGGTAGGAGGAGAAGAAAGGGCCTCTGGCATCAAGGCAATGGGACAGAGCTGAACAGGTCCCCAAGGGCACCCCGACAGGGGCGCATGCCCCATGGCTGCTCCACTGAGGGCCCCGCGGCTGCTCCACGGAGGGCCCCGCGGCTGCTCCGCTGAGGGCCCCACTGAGGGCACCTCATGAACTGGACACACCCCCACCCATAGCACGGCGGCGGGGTGGAGCTAGGTGGTCTGCTGTGAGCATATGTGCTTTTCCACCTCCGACCATGGCAGTTTGTATGCATCCATGTATGTTGTAGTATAGTGTGAGGCAGCTATATCTCTTCCCAAGGCGAGACTCCAGGGGTATAGATAAACCCAGGAATACAGTTATTATCACAGGGAAGATGACTGATTGAGTGGTAGGGCAACGGAGATGAGGGAGGAGAAAAATTGAATGATCAAATGGGCCATCATCTGTGTAACTGAGTAACAAAGATGAAGGTAACATTATGTAGGACAGCATCCAGAGCTAATTCCCTTCTGTGTTCTCTATAATTTTGTATTTCCTCAATCGTTTTTGTATTAACAGAAGTGAAGATAACTTTATATTATACAGCATCCAGTGCTAATTCCCTACTATCTTCTCTATAATTTGGTATTTCCTTTAATGTTTTTGTGTTAACTAATGTGAAGATAACATTATGTAATACAACATCCAGTTCTAATTCCCTACTATATTCTGTATAACTTTGTATTTTTTGTATTGTTTATGGCTTATTCTGGTTCATATGTCTCCATTCTTTTGTCTTTAAAATAAAATTTAAAAAAAAATCGCCAAAACAAAAACAAAACAAAACCCCCAAAGTGAAAGCTTTCTCAAAGTATAGGTTAATTTTTGTGAGGTCACTAAAGCCTTGTCTGTACTATTTAGGTAAAGGAAATTATGAACATTTAAAACTAATTTTTTCAATAAGACTCTAGAAATGGTTTATTGGTTATATATTACATGAAAGAAATAATCAAAATGATGCATACAGACTAAATAGTTATCAACTTTTAACTTTTTAGGAAATCTTTAACTGACTTTTTACTAAACAGTTAATCAACTTTTAACCATAGATGTGTCAGTATTTACAATTTTGGGTGCAGGTAGCAAGAATTCCTTAAAAGTGACTTAAAAAAACACTTACATTTTATCAGTTTTTCCCCTCTTGTGTGTGTGTGTGTGTGTGTGTGTGTGTGTGTACTTGATTTCCATTAAGTAATTGATTTGCATCCATTTACAGCACCTTTTCTTTCTTAGGTAATTTCTATTGTTTTTATATTTTGTAATGATTGTCAAATGGCAGAAATCCTGACCATGAAGTGTGTGTGCAATTTTTACTACCCTGATGGTAGAATAGCAGAGGTAATCTTATGGGACTTGGAGTCAAAGTGACTTGAATTTTGACATTTAATTTTAGGCCATTGATTAAGTCAGCCAAGTGCTCTACACTTTAGTTCCTTCATCTCTAAGACAGAAAGGGTAATGGTGAGAATACCCATCTCACCGAGTTGTAGGGATTAAATGTGAACATATACCCAGTGAGTGGCAGTAGTGACTGCTGGCGTTGTTCTTGTCCAGTGAAGACACTAAAAAAAGGAGGATTATCCAGAGAGCAGATGGGCAAGAGTGAGATTTAAAAGTGGGGGCAGGGGAGTGGCAGAGAAAAGACAGAACTTGAAAAACCAACTCCGAAATAATCAGAAATTGATTGTTCAGTAAAATAAGATGCTTCCTGTTTCTTGCCAGTGTATTTATATCAAAGTGTGTAACATGGGGCCAGTTTTGCTGCTTGGCATGTTCCTGGACATTTGTAAAGAAAATGCTCAGCAGCTGTTGCTTTGGGAGGCAGATGGGTGGATGGCATTTATGAATTGCATTATTCTGACAGAGAAACTGAGGCACCAGTGTTTAATCACTTCCCCTGACCGTCTGCATCCATGAAACGTCAAATTAGAAATTACAGCTCTTACATATCTTCCACTGTCCACAACACATTGCAGAAAGGAACTGCGGTGGATGGGATGGTGACTGTGGGAGGCTTTCTCAAAGGGGGCCCAGCTGAAGAGCCATGCTTTTGTCTGTACAGATGGCCAACTGGTGGTGCTTCCCTCCCTGCAGCCACCCACCCTCCAGTGACAGCTTTTTGCATCTTCTTGTCTAATTAAACCACCAACAGAGAATGCCAGTTATCTGCTTTTGTGACACCTCTGAATATTAAGCAGCTTTTGTAATTAATTATTTTTTGAAAGGCTTGATCCTACGTAATTAAATAAATCTTTGAGAATTAGTAATAGGTTAGCACAATATATGGGCTGAAAACCACTCTGAGCAGCAACTTGGCCGTGAGGGAGGACCTTTGCATCCAATATAGTGTCTGCATTGATCAGTCCTCGCAGAGCTCCACGCTCCCAACAATAACTCCACAATGTGTTTCTTCTTTTCTCTATTTTCCTGTGCGCCCAAGTGGAACCAATTGTTTCTGCACAGGGTGAGATATAAAAATGGAGATTTACTTAAATAACTTACTGCCCAACGAGGCAGTCTGTGTAGTACACAAGAGTATGCCGCAAGCAGCTGTCTGGCTCATGTTGCCCTCTGGGTTGTGATTGTACTGCCATTCAGTAACTTTTGTGCCTTTTTCGTGCTGGCAGTGACAGAGACAGATAATGGATGCTGGCAGGACCCGAAAATCAAAGGCATGGAAAGAACGCCTTTAATCAGCTGGTTCTGTTCTGTGCAGAGTTTGTGGGACTGTGCAGAGCTGGGCCAGTGGAGCACCCTCAAGTATGCCCCACTGTGGACAGGGGCCTGCCCTTTTCACTCTTCAGGGGTGAGCTGCTGCTGCCTCTGTGGGACACCCTGCCCCAGGCTGGCATCACGTGACTTGGTATCACCGTGAGACTGCTTCATCTTTGCACCGAACCAGGTTGTCTGTGGCTCCAGCTGGAGAGCACAGTGTTCCATCAGATGGGGTGTGGGGAAGGGGCAGTGGGTGACTCAGGTGGGCAAACAAGGAGGAGTGTAAGTTATGTCCACGCTCAAGATGTTTGGGAATATTTCCTGCTTTTCCCTTTCACCCTGTCCCATTCGCTTTCCTTTTCTGTCATATCCTTTGTCCACTTCTCCTGGACTTTTGTTCGTATTTGGTTGGTGTCCCTAATGTCCTGCTTAGATTTCAACTTTGAGAATAGTGGTTTCATGCCCATCATAGTCATTTTCCTCTTTGCTGAGACAGGACACCCAACACCCACAATTTAAAGGGGAGAGGTTTATTTTGGTACTTAGTCTGCAGAGGTTTCAGTCCAGAATCTGTTGGCTTTGAGGCAGGGCAGCATGGCACAGGAGCATCTTGTAGAAGAGGTGCTCAAGGCTTGGCATCCAGGCAGCAGAGAGAGCATGGAGGGAGAGACCAGGATGGGAGAGAAGCCCTTCTGGGTCATGCCTCCAGTGACCCACCTCTTCCTACCCGACCCCACCTCCTAACAGCAGGCCAACCATGACCACCGTAATCTACTCACTTTCCAGAAACCCTACCTGTGAGCCCCTGAGACTCTTGGGGACATTTAAATACATTAGCATTACACAATGTCATGGATAATGTCTTGGGAATTCTGTGATGAGCCTCGAATCTTAAAGATTCTGGAAAGATTTCAGGGCTTCTCTTAGGGTTGTGACTTTTTGTTAGATAAACCTAGGAGTGCTGCCAGGCTCAGTAACTTGGGTGAAAGGATAGTGGTTCCAAGGTTAATTATTGTTGAAATAATTAATAATCATTGAGAGATATATACACTATATTGTGTCTTTTGACAGTAATTTTTAATAGTTACATTTGTATGATTTTGAATTAAAAAATTAGATTAGTTAACATTCCCCCTCAGCCATCCTGTTAAATCACTGTCAACCAAAGAAATAAAAAAATTACCATTGTTCATTTCTTCAATACCCTCCAGGAGACTTTTGATATGTAAAAATCCCCCCTTCTCTCTCTCTCTCTCTCTTTCCCTCTCTCCTTTTTCATGGCACAAATAGTAACATTTCAGACACTGCCTTTATGGAGTCCCCTAGCAGTCAATCCCATGTGGAATAAGTGATCGTTCCTATCAGGATTCTGCTCCAGCTGAGTAGCTTGCCCAGGACAGCGTGGTGAGATGGTGGAGCGGGAGAACAAGGACTGACTGACTTCCTTAGCTCTGATCTTCGCCCCCAGGCTATTTTGCCTTGTCCTACCAGTGAGGATTCCTGGGTTCCTGCTGACTTCACAGGGTCTCTGGAGGCTCAGAGCCGTTCTGGCTTCTCTCCATAGACTCCGACCAGGGATGAGGAAGTGTGACAAAGACCCAGGTCCGAAGGTGTTGGCGCCCCCCAGCTGTGATCAGATACTCATAATGTAAAATTTACATCTTAACCAATTGAAATATTTTAGGTACACACGAACAAGTAAAACTGTGGCATCAAATAGCAGTCCTGCTGTATTGAGCCTGTCTGCCATGCACTTCACAGTTGTTCTTGCTTCAGGTCCCTTTTGAAGGCAGGGTGAGGCCTGGAGGAACACCCAGCCCAGAAGCCAGTCAGCTGAGTGTGCAGCTCAGTGTACCTGGCCCGAGCCCTGCTCGCACCCAGGTCTGCTGGCAACCTTGCTCTGGCTTGCTATGGCCACGTGTTCTTGCTTTTGACTTCCCAGCAGAAAGTCTTTCCTGACCTTTCCAAAATGCGCCCCGAAAATGCAGAGAAACCTTCCCATTTTATACATAACTCTTCTTTGTCTTCCTGGGGTGATTTTTGGAGTAACCTACTGGTTTTCTGACTAGTAATACTGTAACATTTTTGTTCATTAAGCCAAGTCATTGCTAGACATGTTTACTCTCCACTTTTACCTCGTCCTTTTAAAACACTTCCTCCCTGGGAAAACAATGGAAAGGCTGTTCCTTTGTGGACTGCTATCGTGGGCTAATGTTGCAGGACACATTATGTATTTTGAAGACTCTAGGTTATTGACTCAGATAATTGGCAATTTAGATGAGTCATTTTTTCGAGGTTCTCTGGAGATGTTTCTGGGGAGAGACAAGGTCATTTTCATCACTCAGGGCCCAAGTGTGGACCATGTGCAGTTCCACAGGGAGGTATTTCCATGTTCCAAGCTGTGCCCTGTACGTACCCTGCAGAGCTTCACCACCACTAGGATGGGGGAGAACACTCAGTCTGTAGTGCGATCCATTCTCTACCTATCTTCTGTTTGTCCGTGATTGTGGCCACTTATAACAATGGTGTCTTTTTCTAAGTACAAAAGCAAATTAATATTTGAATCGAAAACCTTGGAAAAATTACACATACACTCCGCTATAAATGTTCTAGTACCTACGATCCTAGTGCAGGCATTATTCCTTTCCTTCAGGTATATGTTTCCTGACACTAACAAATTGTTCTTGTTCAGCTCCCCCTTCTCCTCTCTGTGTGTGCTTTTCCTGCCCTCACTTGGGACCCCATCATGGATGGGCCGGACTCTTGCAGATGCCTCTGAACTGGATTTGATAATCTTTAATCTTGATGCCCACTGGCCGCCTATCATAGAGTAGGATTTACATGGCCACCAGGGAGCTTCACAAAGTGCAAGGCAGCTGTGGCATTCCTTTACAGACTCTCCTTGGCAGCTCCTCACTGCTCGTGAAACCACTCCGACCCCTCAGTGAAGCAGTCCATCCTGGCCTCTGCCTGCAGGGTGACGTGACCTGAGGAGTCTGTGGGCTCTGTGGGCTGGATGGAGCATCGCTGAGATGAACATCGCTGGGTGCACAGGGCTGCCTGCTCTGTGGTGGCCTCCTTGCTGAGGAGGAACCGGAGCGCAGGTCCCTGAGTGTATCTGAGATATTTTCTGCCTCTCTCCGAGCCTCTCATGAGGCTCGCTGGGGTGGGGAGAGAGAGTGGACTTTGTGCCCCTGGGAAGTGGGAGAGAAAGGAGGCAGTGGTGGTCAGGACAGGGTGTCTCCGAGCATTGCAGATGTGCACAAGAACGGCGGCAAACGTTCCCTGGAGAGGAATGGTCAGGAGGCATCTTCTTCCTTTTCTTTCCCTTCTTTTCTTTCCCTTCTTCCTCCTCCATCCCCCGGTTATTTCACTCATTTTCCCTTGCATTTCTCTTTTTGCTCCTCTGGCTTTAGTTTTGGCAAACATATTACATTTTATATTTCAAATAATTTCTTGATGTTAGTGCTATAGAGAAAAAAAGGTAGGCAACATCTGTAGAAGTGCAAAATAAATTTGAGCTCAGAAGAAGGATTGAAATTACAGAGATGACAAGTAAAGTGGTTTATTCATTAAATTTGGCATCACCAGCTTTAAAATAAGTTGTAAATAAATCAAGCGGTGCATTATGCAGGGCATACTGCCTGGTGCATAAATCTAATAGCATTACTGCTGCTAAAGTGAAGTGCAAGCCCGGGAGGATGGGTGGTGAACCCCAATGAGAAAATGTCAGGTCAGGTCACACAGCACAGTGCTGAAGCCCCCTCAGCCCCTACCAATCATGCATAAGGTATTGAGTTTATTGGTATTGAGTTTATTTGTGGTTCAAAATTTGCATAAAATATTTATGACTTCTTACGGCTAGTGTGAGAAGCTCAACATGAATACTAAATTTCCAAGCATCTATCTCTCAGGTATAACCAGCAGTGCTAGAACAAGTCCACGCCATTACTTCTGTGGTACTGAATTTATGGTGTTCTTGTATTTTCTGTGTTTAGTTTAAAATACGTGCAAAGGCCGTATCATTATGTCCACCTCTTTACTCATTGGTTTTCACAATCTCACCTTTGACCTTCATGAGAGTAACTTTAGGTGCTTGTTTTGGTGCAGATTTCTGGGCCCGCCTCAGATCTCCGAGTTGAGAGTAACAGGGAGTGGCTCCTGGAGCTCTGCAGTTTGTTTAAAAGCCGCCAGTGCCCATTTCCTGAGCATTCCCACCTAGCGCCTTCTGAGTGTGTGCTGTGAGAGGAAGGCTGGTGTCAGGGGAGTGTGGACTGAAGTGTTGGGACATCCCGTAAGTTCTAACTGTGATGTGGATGGAAGCCGGGGTTTGTGATCAGCAATTGACTTGGCATCAGAAAGTACAGGCAGAGCCATTCATGTCACCCAAATGGCAAAGCTGCTAAGCTTCCACCAGGAGACTTAATGGCGAGCAAGGGCTCCTGTGCGGCTCTGGGAAAGCCTCTCCTCAGGCAATGCCCGCAACCCCTGAGGTGCCCCTGCCAGAGGGTCTTAGCCACAATAGTGTTTGCCTGCTGGATTTACGCATGAGATGCTTTTCAGAGTGTGATCCTGACCTTGAACAAAACCGCACAGGGAAGTGGGCTGATTAGTGGGCTGTGAATTGTACCTGAGCTATAGCCAAATTCATCTGCTGCCCTGCACAGTTCCTGGGTCTCAGCTATCCAGCCCTTCTGTTGCTGTGGTGAAGCAGGCCTGCAGTAAAACTCGGGGCCAGATGCACACGCAGCCAGCCCCCAGTCTCAGTGCATGGAACTGAAAGTCACGTTGCGATCATTCTTCTTGCCTTTCAACCCAGGCAGCAGCATCCCAAAAGTATTTGAACGTGTTTTCCTGCTCAGGGCCGTTCCTTCTATGTCTATTTGGTTACTTCTGTCTCAAGCAATATATTTCCTAACAAAGTACATCATCTGTTTTATTCAAGCATTATTATCCACCTTGTACTTACATGGCATCTTAAAAAAGATACTGAATTTATTCCAAGAATTTTTCAGACAGCACTAGCATTGTGAGGATGTGAGTATTTGCTGCTGATTCCAGGAGCTGCTGTCCTGGGTTGTGTTGCCCAGACTCCTCATGAGCAGAAGGGGGGTGTGCCTTAGCTGGGCTCTGGGTGCTCCTGTGGCTGAACACATGCCATGCTGACTTCCCAGAGCCCGCGGCTTGCGCTGGTCTAGAATGTCCTGCAGGCCTCGGGACTGTGGTGCTCATGGATACCTCTGCAAGCTCCTGCACAGCTGCTCACACATAGCTGGCAAAGAGCATAAAGCAAGGCAGTGGGCACACAGTGTCCCCCTCAGGTTCTCCCACAGTGTTGTCTGTTGATTGCTGAATTCTTGCTCTGTTTTTCTGATAATTGTGGATTCTGGGCCTTGTCTAGAGGTATGGTACTTACCAGTGTGGCCCAGTGCCATCTGACTTCTCTGAGACACACCCTTTAGCGAAGTGATTTTGGCAACCTTGGCAATATCTGTGTGGTCCCCACCTGGCAATGCTGGCCGTCAGCACTGTCTCTACCTGCCTCTGTGTCTACCAGAAGCCAGAACTTACTCAGACTGTGATGTGAGCCCTATGTGGGCAGCTGCTGTGTGGATTTCTTTACTCTCTTATTTTCTAGGTAGCAGGTACTCAGTAAAAGCTGGTCAGATGTGGAAGGAAACGGTGTGGAGACTCTGACATTTTGAAAAAGAAGCATATATTTTATGGTTCTAACTCTAGAAGCGAAACTATTTGAATGTAGAAAATGAAAGCTGTGGCTCTCCTCCTGTGCACACTGATTGCTGTAGTTTCCTCTGTTAGGAGATGTTTCTGGTATTCTTTTCAGATCTTAGGAATGACAGATAAAAATTGCTTTGCCATTCCAAATACCATTTATAGTCCCTCCCTACAATCTGAACTGTATGCAGAAGGGGAAAATCTCTCCCGATCAAGGGGTTAAGTGGAACAGGACTGGAACCTAAAATCTAGAACATGTAATTGAAGTTCATGACTTTGAGACAAATGCTTTTCTCCTTCTTCCTTTCTCCTTGTCAAATGATACTGAACCCAAGAAGAACCAAAAAATGCATATTTTTCCTTCACTCCAATTATAATTTATTATAAAACAAGAAGAAAAATCACTTTAATATTTACTGCTGTAAGTAAATCAGTTGCTTGCCTCTAGTTTCCTTAATACCACAGTGTGAATGTTTTATCTGAATTAAAACCTGAGCAGAACCAGCGCAGTACTAACTCATTTTCTGTTTTACTTGTTTATTTTTAACTGATGTGGTACTGATAGTGTTGCCCATTGGTCCCTGACCTTGTGTTGAATCTCTTTGATCATTTCAGACTCTAGGTCTTCTGTTGAGAGCTCTGACGTTTACCAGCTTACAGGTCAAATCTACAATAAAGCTTGTCAAATGATCCCTTGGGGCTCATGTCACTATCAAAAATCTGCATGGAACATTCTCTTAGGATTTTTAATTTTTCCTACCTAGAAGGAACTCATGAAAGCAAAAAGACCCTTAAGGTAAAGTCAGATTCTATACGGGAACACAGATTTTAAAAGAGCATAGTGTACCCCAAGGTGGGAAGGGTCCAAGAACCCTTCAGTAGGGAGTGTCTGTATGTTCACGTGGAAGAAAATGAATGGAAATGGGATTCTAATATCCATCCTAAGGGCAGCTTCGAAGAGCAGCTGTCATGCAGTGTTTAGCATTTGTACAAAGCTGTAAGTTTGCAAATGTTTTTCATCAGAGCCTCTCAGTAATTGTGCGGTATAGTGGGACAGGCAAAATCTTTTCCTAACCTCATCTCACATAAGGGTTTGGCGTGCCAAAACTTGCTACACGTCATGTAAATGGTAGAGGTGAAATTTAAACCTAGGCCTTTTGACCATAAATCTTGCTCCTGTCCATAGAGCACCTGCTATAATAGTGACTGCCACAAATTCCTTTGAAGCCAAGAGTGAGCCAACTCATCACATTTGCCCTGGGTTGCCTGAACACTGGGGTTGGTGGGATCTGGTTACTTTTCATGCAGTTTTATTTTGGTTTCTTAAGATTTACTCAGGATTATTCTTCTACCATACTGTTGCTTATTTATTCCAAATTCTCGAATACATTTTGATATTTACCTGGAGTTTATTCAAATAAACAATTATCCTTGATTAAAAATGTGTCAAATCTACAGTAGGGAGAAATTTGAAGTGTGTTCAAAGTTGGTTTGATTTTCTTTCTTTTTTTCCTGATGATTTAGTCCTGGGTGGTTGGATTTAAATGGTGATATAAGTCCTACTGTCCTTAACAGAGTAAAATGAAAGCCTATGGTTCTGCCTAAATACATTTTCCTTTTGAACTCCTTATTCATTGTGTTTTGCTTCTTTACTGGTGGACAAAGAGACATTAAATTAAATTTACTTGAGAGCTATTTCTTACAATACTTGCCCATTATCTGCAATTCTCAACTCCAAAGACCTCTAAAAATCTTCAATTTTTCCCTAAGTATGGTACAAATGTATTTGAGAGAAATGACAGTCCTAAACTAAGATGAGACTATCCTGAGTTTTTTTCTCCTTTACTGTGGGTATTTATGTGTTCTGCTACAGGGATATTCACATTAGGTGCTGCCCAAATCTCAGAGTACTTTCTCATGTATGTTAATATATTTCAGAATTCTGAAAAGCATCTAGCCTAGGAGTTTCAGGTAAGGCCTATAAGAATTTCAGGGAGAAAAAGGAGAATCTGTGTGAATAGTTAGGAATGATGGAGAAGCACAGTGTAGCCACTGCGTTAACATTCCTCACATTGGTGCCTTCCCCGATGGAAGACCATGTCTCTACCCTTGTAACACGGACACACCCACATCTTACTTCGGCAAATAAATGTGAGGACAGCAGATGAGCCACTTCCAGACAATGACTGAAGGGTTGAAATGTAGCTTGCCAGTTGTTCTGCCCTCTTTCGAGAGCTCAGCATCTTCCGGATGAAGCCTGGGGTCCTTCAGCCTCGGTGGCCCATGAAGCCTGGCCAAGAGCAGGGGCTGATCTGCCCTGGGGATGTGGCATGAATGCGAAGGAAGCTGTCACTGCTCAAATCTCTTCATGTAATCTCGTCTGTCACAGCTGACACACAGAAAACTGTAACCCCTGGGATGGAGTCATCTATTAATGTAGCATCTGTGGGCCCTGACAGAGCCGAAATGACCAAAACAGGCAGTGTGCTCTAGGGGCAGCCACCCCACTGCACAGGACGGTTAGGAAGAAGATGCCTGTCAGGCCTGGTTGGCTGCACTGCCTCTCTTTCTTCCCCACCTCTTTTCTGATTTCTATATCTAGGCCCAAAGCCAAATAGCTCTTGACTTTTAAGTGTTTGAACATGTTTAGATACTAACACATATTTTCTTAATTTATTAGACTTGAAAAATCACATGGTTTGTTACAAGAAATCAATCAACACAAAAACTTATAGAGGAAAAATTTTATTCTCTCATTCTGTTTCTCCTTCTTCCCAACCCACCCTTAAGGTAACCTAATAATTTGGTGTGTATTCTTCCATAAATACCGAATTATGTGTATTCTTTCTACCTTTTTCTGTACTGGTGAAATATAGATCAATATATAGAATTATCCTACACTGCACATGACTTTGCCAAGGGCATCCATTCAGTTATTAGATCTAACAAGACTTAATTAAGCCTTTTAAATATTAATAGCTTCCTTACTGAATGCTTACTATCCCCAAATCACTCTTATAAACACTTTATGTGTTTAATCCCTTTATCAACAGGGTAGTATGCACTATGATTATCAGTGTTTTCCATTTGAGAAGACAGAAACCCAGATAAATCAAGTCATTTGTGAGAGTCATCCAGCTCAGCAAGTGGCAGAATGAAAAACCCAGGCAATCT
Organism: Dinomys branickii; assembly: GCA_004027595.1. Lineage (NCBI taxonomy): Eukaryota > Metazoa > Chordata > Mammalia > Rodentia > Dinomyidae > Dinomys > Dinomys branickii. The sequence continues at coordinate 24,437 of PVLD010017159.1, forward strand.
GTCTGCACACACCACGCTCTTGACCTCCCTGTTCTATTGCCTTTCTACTTGCACAATAATCTGTGAGTGAATGGGCAGTAATTTATGCAGCAGTTTCCCTACTGACAGGAAGTTGAGATGATTTCCTTTCTGTTTCTGCAAGTGCCAAAGGGTTGACATGACACAGAAAAACATATTGATACCTTTGTTTCTGTCAAAAAGAATGCCACGTTGTCTTCTTACTGTGCCTAATTTGGGAGAGCTCTGCCAACTCTGGCTGTCTCAGTCCTGCTTAGGCAAAGGGGTCTCGGTTATCATAATTCCTACTCGAGTGACCAGCAGAAATTCTTGCTTCACCAGATCCTCTGAGCACTTGCCGTTCCCCTCTACACTGTGGCAGAGGGAAGATCTCTGCTTAAGTCAGCTGAGCCCACGTTTAGAAACAGGAAGAAGTGAACTGGAAGGGATTAGCTTCTCCTAGATGTGTCAGATGCAATCATATGGCATAGATTTATGAAGTGAAGTGAAATATTTGTTTTGATTGCTCACTGATTAAGAATACACTCTAATGCACAATCTTGACAGTCATCTAGGGCAATGGCCCTACTGTACGAATGTAGGTCAGGGTTGCCCAACTTCTAATGCAGCAGTCTCATTTCATTAAAGGATTGTGCAAAGAGCCCTCCATTGGGTCTGTAAGACTGGCTGCTCCATCTTTGGTATTTAATATTGCAGAAGTCCCAGCGGTTGTGAATGTTATTGCCAGATGATTTGTAATGTCTTCTTCCTCATTGTTCAGTATGGAGTTTGGAAAAGCAATTAGCCAGGTTCTTTATGAAAAATGGGCATACCATATGAATAGTAGATATGTAATTCAACACTAAAATAATAAATGAAAATACTGAGTTCAAGTGTCAGACAAAATCCCCTCATGTTGGACATGCTTAAAAAAGAGTTTTTACAAAAACCTAAAAGTGATTTAAAATGAAAATAATTAAAAATCTCAAGAGATGTGTTTTAAAAATTTAATCTAGAAGCACTGCAGGGTAGATATTTATCAGCAGATTGCTACCATATGAAAATTACAGTGAAACAGATGTGGTTTCTTAAAGGTAAATTATCCAGTGCAATGCAGAGAACAAAGCCATAGCATACGTGCAAGACTTGTATTTGTGCCTGGGAATTATAATTTTGTGTTTTGTAGGAGTTAGAGGTAGATCGGCATGCAGTCTCCTCTATATTGGTTCTTTTAGAACAATGTAAGCTTTGAGGGAACTGATAGTCACCTTCTGTAGCACTATCTATATTTGAAAGAAATGTATTCAAGGCTGTAATAGTTGATGATTACATATGTAAGACCTTATGCTATCACAAGTGAAGTGTCACATCACCTTTTTATCTGGAATATCACTCTGTCCTATTCCTTCTCCATACCCTTCCAGGACTATGTGTAGTTATGTTGTAGGGGAAGGGCACAGGACGATGTAGGTGGGAGGCCTTACCCTTGGCCACACAGGATGTAGGCCTGTGCCCGTGAGGGGGAGGACACATACTGTGACCAACCACATTATCTTTGGTGTCACTATTTTCACAAGTGAGAACTTGTTTCTTCATCCTTGGTGCTGAGTAAGATGCCCCTGACTTCACAAGTAGAATTCTATTTCTGAAATTGTTTTCTTGAATAATAATTTTTGTTGGTACATGTCTGGAGTACATAATGACTACATTCATTGTAGGGAGTTGGTACATGTCCATGACATTCCTTGTATGACATTTCTTTTATGTAACCTCCACCCTCCCTCTCCCTGCCTCTTTTGGACCCCTTTATATGCATAATTTTTATGCATGTTTGCAGTGCATGACGATGCTTATGCTGGTTACTGAAGGTACAGGTGATGGCCACGTGACTACCAAGTGGAAGTAGTGGTCCCGCCAGAGTGTCAGCTTCTACCCTATGAATACGGGTTTCTGATTAGGATCACTGACTGCCCCTAGAGTAAAGCTTAAGCTGACTACCACAGTGTTGGTCCCCTTGTCCATCAGGAAATTTTACAGTAAGTTGTGGACATTTCTTTATAGCAGGCTTGGGGCTTTCAACTATCATCATGTCGCTTTTGCTCTTGGCCAGGTACTTACTCCCATTTCTACCTGGGCTCAGGCCCAGTTTCACTCCAACAGCAATCTTTGTGTACTTAAGTGTTGAAGGAATATGAATCACAGTTACGTATGTAGGTGGTTTTGTTCACTATTTTCACTGTGCTAACTGCACTAAGTTTTGGCCTGTAAGACCCAATGGCCCGCTGAAACAGAAAAAATTTTTTTACACATTTCCCTCATTGTGGAATGGTTTCTTCTTACTCCTTTTGGGATCTGCTTTCTTTTACTTGTAGAATGAGGGATCTGGACCAGACTGGCTCCTCCTTCCCTGTGCTTTGAGGAGTTCTGGTGGTCTTCCAGCCTCTGGAGGTGCTACCAGAGCTAAGTCTGCAGCTGCCCCAAAGGGACAGCCCTGACGTGGCCTGCAGCCTTGGGTATAGGCCTTTCTTCTCTACCATCATGATGGTGGATCCTGAGCTCTTGTCCTCACTGGCTGGGAGTCCAGCCAGCTCTGTCCTCACCCTGATGAATAGCGTGTGTGGTGATAGCACAGACTCTGCTGTAGGAGGGGCATTCTTTAGAACACGAAGGACATCAAAAAGAAAATAAGTGGGATCCAACTGCCTTCCTTACACAGTCATTGATCAAAAACCCACGATGACTGCAGTGTGCCTTCCTAGCTTTGCTTTCAAATTGAATTGTACTCTCTCAGCAGGCCACATAATTTGTTCAAGGTAGCAGAGTCTTTGCCTTTGAATATTGAGAGCTGTTTTAGAGGAATAATGGGGCTGTGTAGGTGTCTGTATTTAATCTCAATTTAAATATTATTTTATGATAGGCTTTTGCTTCAATGGCCATTTATTCTTTAATAATAGTTATTCCTTATTACACAGAAATTTAACGTAGTGAAAACTGAAAGGAGAATCGATAGCTGTAGATATTCATGCCATGTTCAGAACCTGTTGACTACATTCATGGAGTATGCCGAGGTCCTTGGCTGGTACTCTGGCGAAAGGGTTCTTCTATGTGTTCATCTGTTTCTGTCATTCAGTTTCCCCTCGCAGTTCTCTGTCCTTTGGTTCTCATTATTTTGCTCATTTCCAAGTGTGTCAGGCTAGACCTGTGTTTGCCCACATCACTAGAACAACAAGGAAAGTTGGAAGATATCAGTTGCTTCTTCAGTTCAATTTTTTTTTTCTGGGATAGTTTAGTTCAACTCTCTTTGCCAATTCATTGCAATAAGTTCATTGCCAAACCATCTTCAAGTTATTCAGCTGCAGTTTGGCCATCAGTTTCCTGTTGGGGCCTGAGACACAAACTCATTTGATGAATGTCGGCGGTACTGGGGGTGCTGGATACAGTGGTCCTCCATTTGGAGAAGGACTGACCTAGGTTTAAATACATCCCTTTCACTTGCTAACTAGAAGTGGAGATCATTTAATCTATGGGAGCCTCAAATTTAAAATGGGGATTATATGACTGACTTTGCAGCACTGTTGTAAAACCATGTATTAATTCTCAAAAATGCTCTAGTTCCCCCTCAGTTTGTAGTGTATATCTTCCTCACTACTGAGCCCTGATCAAAGGTGGAGCAGTCACTTTGGGTCCTCTAGCCTCTCTTTGGTGTTGTCTGTCTTTATATTTCAGATTGTGGGGACTCCTCTTTGTCCCCCCAAATTTCCTACTTATCGAAATCATAAATTATTTCCCACAGAACATCAGGGCTGCTCTGGTAATCTTACCTTACGTCTGTGCAATTTTCAGATAATTTTTTTCACACGGTGAGCAGTAGAAGCAGGGGTCCCTGCTGAACCAAACACCTCTCACTGGCGTCTCGCGCTGGCTGCTGGCTGCCCAGGGGCTGTGCGTCTCTGGTAACACAACTGCTTTTCACCACACTCATGTTTTCTCTCTGTCTTTTACAAATATCTCTCTGAAATGTTATGAGACCATTTGCTAAACCCTGAGAGGTGTTGCAGGGATTAGCTAATTGATTACTTTAAATGCTTTGAAACTGGCAGGGTGTTTAGTAAGAAAGGCAGGCTAACTTATTTTCAAGGGTTCCATGGGAGTACAAACTCTAGTCAATGACTCTTGTAATTTGCTTTGATATCCAGTAGAACTCGCTTATTGTGTAATATGCACCATTAGAATGAGTTATGTCTGTTATTACATTTAAAACACAACTTGGGAAAATGTTTTAAATAACAAAGAGATGTGTGGAAAATATGCAAAGCTTTTGTTGAATGGAGTTGTAGCTACTGAAACCACTTGCGGTTTTCTGACTCAAGAGAACACCTGGGGGAGTCATGGCTCGTTTGTGAAGCGCTTATTGGGTGCTGAGTGCTGGGATGGGGCACAAGGGCTCCCTCCTTGAAGGAACCATAGGCTAGAAGGGGCGGCAGAGGTACAGCCAACCGCTTGCAATGGGGGTTTGCGACCTGGGCTACCTCAGGTGAATAAAAAGGCACAAGAATGACACGATGGTGGTTGGCTCAGTTTGAGGGAAATCAGGAAGGATTCATAAAGCAGCAGGGGCTGGAGCTGGCCCTCAGGGATTCAAGTTAGCCACAGGACAAGGATGTAAGATGTTTCAGACAGGGGAAACAGCATAGGAAAGCACAGTCCCCGCTTCTCATTCGAACATCTTAATGAGTGTCTAGTGCGCATACCTTGCTTCGATCTGATTCTTTGCTCTTTGCACATGGTAGATATTCAATTAATACTCATAAATGAATAGTAGTGGGTGGTACGGTTATATGTATTCAATTTTATTCATTGGACTTGTCTTTATTTTCTAATAACAAGCATGTCCTTTGTAATTAGAATATTTAAACTATTCAGGTTGAGACTGTCATATCTTGGATGCCTGTAGTCAGAGAGGTCAGTGAATTTGGGGCTGTTGTGGCGACAGCGGTGGCGCACAGGCCTGGGATGTGGGGGGTATTGCTGGGAAGGAAGCCAGCACGATGGCCCCTGAGGGTTCTGAGTTACTGGCTTTTGTTGCATATGATGGGAAACCATTGAGATTACCAGGCAGGGGGTGCTAGGGTAAGAGTCTCTGGCAACATTGTGAAGCACAAATTAAAGCCGGGAGAGACTGGGGCAGAAGAATCAACTGTGTCACATTCATATGCCGGGGGGGAATATTGAGCATCTCCGTGTGTGTGTGGCATGAGACGAGGCCACATGCTTGGTTTTAGATAGGATAAGTTTGAAGCATCTGTGACAATGTGCAAGAAGGCCACTAGGCCCTCGGAACTGGCAGAGGGGACACATCAGCCATCAGAAACGGCACTGCCCCCAGAGGCCTGTGAGACCTAGAGGGGGAGGACGCTAAGGAAACCCCAGGAGCCTTGAAGCGACTAGATGCGAAGGTAAGAAGGCAGCAGAAGAAGATGGTGTGTGGTTACAGGCGAGGAGGGGTGGCCCAGGGCGAGCAGTGACCGTCCCAGGAACCAGGTTGTTTCCTTCCTCCTGACATTTCTCTCCCTCCCTGCCTTCTAGGTCCTGCTCAGAAGCTGGCCTTCCCAAGATAAGGCAGCTTCCTAAAATGCCTTGGTCACTGCTTGCAAGTGGAGGCCATCAGGCCAGGACATCGCTGAAAAGATGACTCCTTACAGTTCCCTCAGGAGGGATGTGCAGCCTCGTGAGCTTCCTGCGGGCCTGCTGCATGGTGAAGCGCACAGAGGCAGGCCCTTTGCTGTCCCTGGGACCTGGCAGTTTGTGGGTCAGGGAGGCCCCACATGGCAAAGCATCAAACCAAGCACCACCCGCCACTAGTCTGTGTGTCTAGGAGGCAGTGCCAGGCCTGGCACTAGGATGAGCAAGCAAGTCACTCCCTTTGGGTACAAAATGAAAAGAGGTGTCCAAAGCAATAACTGAGGTGGAACAGATATCAATGTAATGATTGTAAAAATCCAAATGAATGCAAAAATATCCATGGTGAACAAAATAACAAATTTTACATAAAGATGGGAATCATAACAGTGGGGAGTCTACAACAAAAGGGAAAAATCAATATTTTTAAAATTTCAAAATGATTGCATTACAATTTTTTTTGGTGTTTGGGCATCCTCTTGCACTCTGTGCCTCGCCAGACCTGCTCCTGGCTGGGTGGGGTGGGGGGTGTGGGCAGGGTCAGGAGCTGAGGACGGGCTGTCCTCCTACAGAGAAAAGGGCCTTGCACAAGCCAGGCAAGCCCTCTACCACCGACTACACCCCAGCCTCTCTGGGGTTTGCTTTTCGGGGAGGCAGCAGCACCATTCACATAGTTCCCTCACGCCAGGAACGCTCCATCCTCTCCAGAAACTCTCCTCAGTAACTTCTCCAACCTCCTCGCTCAGTCCTGAGCAGAGGACCCCCTTAGCCCCCAGCCCGAAGGAGGCTAGGAAAGTGAGGGACAAGATTGTTAAGATGCACAGGGCCAGTCAGGGCATTTTGCACAAGACTGGAGCTGGGTCATCCAGGAGGGAGGGGAAGTGGACACTGTGAAGGTCATTGCCAGCATCTGCCGCAAGGTCCTCCACTGCCGACACCTTTCACTGAAGGAGAGACCCTGGCATAGTCCCAGATCGCTTCCCTCGCAAGTGCAGTAAGCATTTTTCTCATTGTGACAGGGCATCCAGCTCATACCTTCTGATAGGCTTAAAGCCCTGTATCATTAAATAAAGGGTAAGCCCATGGCACTGCTGGGATCTGTCTCAGCCTGGGTGTCACTAACACACAAGTATTAAAAACATGACCTGTTTTCTTTTTAAATGACTCAAATTGTCTATGTCTTTGAGGCTTTGCTCCTGCTGAGCCTTCTGCCCAGTATCCAGTTCCCATCACTGCAGACAAGTGACTTTCCTGGGGTGCAGAGCAGGGAAATGGATCATTCCATTTTCTCTTAAATACTGGATAAGTAATCACTATTTATTGATCTGAAGCTTCCTGTCTTGGATTTGAGTCTGGTCAGAGGTGATGGGCCTGTCTGAGATTTCTATAGGATCTCATTTTTTAAAAATCACAGCATACACTTTCTATGGTTTGGATGTCCCAAGGCCAAACGTGTGCCCAGCTTCTCCTCACAATTTGAAATATGAAAGGAATAAAGTTGCTAAAACTGGAAGGAAAAAAGGATGGTGCAAACACCCTGAGGAGGAAATGTGTAGGCTTAGATCCGTGTATGGGTCAGGAGCCTGGAGGGGCGGCCTCGGAGGGGAGATCCTGGAGCTGTCGGACAAGCATCTCTGGTCCCCGTATCAGCACTGACTGCCACTGGCTTCTTTCCTTTCTCCCTCTGCTTTCCTGAGCCGCAGTGAATCCATGACCTCCATTTCTGGATCCCATGAGTATCTCCGCAGGACATTGGCAGGGGAAGGCTTCCTTTACGCACATACACCATTGCTTTAAGGCTCACATCACATCTTGCTATAGGTCTTCCAAGTTAGATAAGTCCTAATAACAAAACTCAGTCCCCTTCCTGCCTTCCTCTCCAAATCATGCCCTGAGACATGGATTACATCTTCAGCAGAACAGTGACGAGGACATTGGCAGGGCAGATCCTAACTACATTCACTGCAAACTAAATTTAAAATCCTTGATAAATATGTCGTTGTACATGATAGGTTTCTGGGCAGTGCTCAAGACAGAGATCTATCTCCTCTCTTCTGAATACTTATAATCTGAGACTTATAAAAGTGCAGAATAATTGATGAAGGTGATTGTTCTAGATCTTATCTACAAGGCAAGATTTTATTATCCTATTATTATCTATCAAGAATGAGTATCAGACTAATTCTCCCACTGGTTCTGCAGCTACAACCCTGGAATGCCTTGCTTCTCTCCTGGAATCTTTTCTTACCTGAAGTCAACTCTTACCTTAAAAATATAAACCAATTTGACCAAATGTGGCACTGCATGCCTATCATCCCAAGTACCTGGGAGGCTGAGGCAGGAGGATCATGTATTTGAGGCCAACCTGGGCAATTTAGCAAGAACTTATCTCAAAAACGGGGGTCTGGGGAGTGTGGCTTAGTGGTACAGTGCCCTTGGGTTCAATTTCCAGTACCAAAACAAGCAAACAAAAAACCAGACGTCAAAAATGCACCTTCTTTTGATGTCTTGTTCTGAGCTCAGCCTGTAAGCTGTAAAACAGACACTCATTTCCCCCAGTGAGACACTATTTCTGAATCTGAGTGATGTTATTTCAGTAATTCAATAAAACTCTAATATTAAAAAACTCAGAGTTGTTCTATACCCTTGTGGAGGCTTTTCTAGATGGATACATTGCAATAAGTATATCTTTTAAAAGTCTGGAGGAAGCTTGAGGTTGAGGGTGAAGACTGCAGGGCAAGTCCACTGAATTTTGCATCTACTTTGAACCTGCTGACCACAGCATTGAAATAAATCACTATGTCTGTATCAGTCAGCATTTTACTAGAGAAACATATAACATAAGATACACAAATGTGTAAGAAATTATGAGATTGGCTTATGAGGGTCAGCACAGAGTTGGATGAGGAAGCATGCAGAGGGCATCTGCACACTGGAGACTGAAGGATTCAGTCCAAGGTCTGGAGTTCACTGCAGTGTTCCATGCAAGTCCGTGTCGAGGCCAATGGGTCTGCACTAGAAGGCCAATGAGTCTACACCAGAAGCCTAAAGGATTCAAGGTGGAAGTCAAAGTGTCTGTACTAGAAACTAGGAGACGATGTCCAAGCTGAAGGTGAAGAAGACGAGCTCCTCTGGAGAATGGAAGCCCTCTGTCCTTTCTCATTTCCCTTTTATATCCTCTAGGTGATGACCCACCCTAGGGTGTAGAATTGCTGAGCCAATTCAATTAAGCTTCTAAACTTCTCAAGTTCACACAATCGATCAGTCACTATAATGTCTTTGGCTGACTACCATAAGTAGTTGATTTGTGTCTAAGATCCATGTTGTATCAGAAATATATACCTTGCAGGGCATGGTGGTGCATGCCAGTAGTCCTAGCACTCAGGAGGCTGAGGCAGGAGGATCGTTGCAAGTTTGAGGCTGGCCTTGGCTATATCGTGAGTTCAAAGCCAGCCTGAACTATGTAGCAAGACCTTATCTCAAAGGGTGGGTAGGAGAAACATAGACCTTTAAATTCTACGATCCTATGGAATCCAGGAAGATATTCACACTGTGAGAAGCATAATAACAGAAGCCAGCTAAGGAAAGCGAGATGGTTTAACTGCTGTGTATGAATCTGCTTTCTATCACTGTGACAAAGCACCTGAGAATAACAATTTAATGGAAAGAAGGTTTATTTCGGTTCGCAGTTGCAGAAGTTTCAGTCCACTTTGTTCCATTTTTTCTGATCTGTAATGTGGCAGAACATCATGGCAGTGGGAGAGAGACAGAGAGAGAGAGAGAAAGAGAGAGGCAGCAAGGCAGGGAGGGAGGGAGGGGTAGAGAGAGAAACAGACAGGAGACAGAAACGGGACAGGACATGCCCTTCAAAGGCCCCACCGACCTACCTCACCTCACTGGGCCCCACTGCCCAGGCAGCTCTGCGCCCCTCGATGGATCAATCTTCCACGCTTGAATGAGGTCAGCACCCCGTGATCCACTCACCTCTCTGAGATGCCGTATCTGACAACTGCTGCATCGGGGATCAGCCCTCCGGGAGGCCATTTCATATTTAGACCACAACACATTCCTTTAATGGCAATGATAACAATAAAATTAAATTTATCGGACTCTTTAAAGCGCTACATGTATTGAATCACTTACTCTTTACAGAACCCCCAGAAAGCGTTTGCTTTTATTACGCCCACTTTATAGAAAGTAAAACTGAAACAAAGAGAGGTCCAGTGACTCGTATGGTCAAGGAACGATGGAGTTTGAATTCACACAATCTGTCTCTTCCCTGTTTTGCTGTATACTTTTAACCACGACTGTACTATTGGTACCTTTCCCTTATACCTCTGGGTAGAATGAAACTCAACAGCTTAAATTTTTTCTTTATAACGAGACTCCACTGTTCATTCTTGTAGCACGCATTCAAACTGTGCTGACAGCACAAAGTGTACTTAGAAAGCGAGGGCCCCATTCTTGCGTCCAGATATAACAAATACGCATTCCCTTCCCCAGGCTTTGTGTTGTTTAACACATGCTGTACTTTAATTTCCTTCCTCGCTTGTGAAAGCCGTAGACATCTACGTCCATGTATACAGTTCCACCTCCCGCTCCTCCTTTCAAAGTGCTGTTTCAGTAGCCACCTATTATTCCGCTGAGTGAAAGTGTAATCTGTGGTGGCTTGCTCTCCCCTTGATGAGTGGTCATGTTTAAACATACTTTGCTATGCTTTCTACCATAAACTCTGTGGCAAACTTGTTCATTTACCCTCCTTTTTTGTGGATTAAATTTTTAGCTTTAAATCTTTAATCTGTGTGGAATTTATTTTTTGCAGGAGGTGAGGCGGGGATTGCAGTGATTTCTTGATTTTGCTCTTTCTAATGATTACCTGTCTGAAGAGATTCTGTCTCCAGGCACCTGAGTAAACACACTGCATCTGTTATAGAAATACATAAAAAATTTCAATAAGAGGCAGTCTTCGTGGTGGGAAATGGTAGGTAGCATATTGGGGTGAGGGAGAGAGACGGCAGGCTCAGCCAGTATGGGCTCAAGCAGAGGTCTGTGCATTCAGTGGCCAAGCTGCATTTTAATTAGCAATATTACTCCCAAATGTTTGGCTTCCACAGTGGGGGATTAGGGACCCCTGCATTCTCTTCATATGCAGAAGTGCACATCAGCGTGTCTAATTAGATCTTCTCTCTTTTGAAAGGTCAGCCAATAAAATTGTCATGTTGTGTCCTTCAAGGTCTAGAAGTTACTCTGCTATAAGCATGATGAATTTTTTTTTAAGTTAAAATTTCCCTGTTCATGTCTTGTAAAAGTAAGCTTTGCCAAAGATTCTGACATGTCATCATGCAAAGGATCTCTGAAATCTTTTAGCCATATAGAGCGGTTCTAGTCCATCATAGATTTGTCTTTATCACATTGTACACTGCTACTGAGGATTCTTCTAGCTTAGGCCTCTTGGTGTGTTTTCCTTAGTGTTTACTCACAAAACAAACTTCAACTTTGGTTTTGCTCTTACTTTCTGTGGCTGAGCATTATTTACCAGTAATTTCCATGAGATACATGCATGAGGAATCACAAAATTAGGCCGTGCTATTCAGGAAACATTTGGCACCATACAGAAATTCACAGAACTACATTTTCTTAACTTTGTTGTTTGGCTAGGAGAGAAGTAAGTTGGGAGCGTGATCTTGACTCTTTTAAGGCACAAACTTCTCAATTACAATCTGTTTGGGGTTACAGGCTAAAGGGAAAGATTTGGAATTTCTGGCAACCTTTCATATGATAGTGGCTCCCACCTTGCTCTGTTTGCCCTAAAGACAGGGATCTCCTGGTGCTTTGGTCAGACTTCCGACTAGCTCTCTCCATGTTCAGAGCTGGCGGCTGTTCGCTGAGGGATCTGAGAATAAGGAAGGGGGATGTTCAAGGCTGAAAAGCAGTACCACTACTATTTCAGTGATGGACGTCATGGATTGTATTAGTTCTTGTGAAGGTATGAAGAAATCAGATCACTATAAATACCAGTGTTTTCCCAAGTGTGGTTACATCAGAATTATCTGAGTGTTTAATCAAAATGCTGCCTGTTGGAATCCATCCCAGAATCAGGATCTCTGGTGGTAGAGCTTAGGGATCTATTTTTAATAAGCTTCTTACGCTGTTCATGTGCACATTAAAGTTTGAGAGCATCTGGTTTATAACATTACTTCGCTGGGGAAAATGTATTCCTGCCCACTGGCTTCAGTGGGCAACCTTTGGAGTTGGGGGATGGTTGGGTTGTACTTATGTGTAAAATCAGCATCCAGATGACAGTCACATTTTAAAAGTACATTGTAACAACTGATGAGTAGAGGATGGCCCAGGACATCCAAGTTAATTAAGTTCTAAGCTGTGGAGCTGGGGACTATACTAAGAGCGAATCTCAGCCAGAATTAAAGCACCACAAGGGTATTCAGCTAGAAGATGAAGCTGCAGAATGAACATCTGTGTCTCGCTGTTGGCTGGAGCGAGTCTTCCCCTTGAGCTTTTGCTAAGATGGCTCAAGCCTTTCTCTGTTTCCTCTTTCCGTGATTTCTGTGAACCAAGGGGGTCTCCTTGGGTTCCTTTTGCTCCTGATTTCTAGCTCTGGGTCTTGTGATGCCCCTTTATGTCTGTCCTTGGACCTCTCTGCTTGAGCTTTCCAGTCATGAGGAGGTTGTGTGACTTTGCCACTGCTATAAATACCTGAGATAAATTAACGCACAGACAGAAGGGTCTATTTTGGCTCACAGTTTTGGAGGTGCAGTCCCAGTTTGGTTTGGTCCCTGTTTCCTTTTTGCCAAATGGTGGCACTGTGCAGAGGAAGGAGAGGGGCTGGGTTCCAACATTCCCGTCCAGGGCACATCCCCAAGCCACCTGAAAGCCTCTCCCTAGGCCCCACCTCTTAAAGGTTCCACCTGTTCCCAAGAGCCCCAGGCTGAGGACTGAGCTGTTAACATGGGGGCCTCCAAAATGTAGCAGAGAGTTGTTTTGCTGATCCATCAGAATCTCTACCGAGGCTTTTGGAGTCAAAGGGGAGGAGCTGCACAGCTTTATCGCACAGCACAGAAGCCCGTCACATGTGGACATTGCTGTCCTTGAGTGTACTTGACCAGTCTATCCCAAGGGTAGGTCTCACCGGTCAAGCCAGCTCCTGTCACTTCCAGGCCTGTCTTCATCTTGCTGGCTTCTTGGTTTCTCCATGCCCGTCACCTCTCTGTGCTACTCTCAGGCCTGCTGGTTTCTTCTCACTCTTCTATTCAGAAAGTGTCAACAATTCTACTTGTAAACTCACCTCCTGCTTACAACCTTTACACATCCAACGTCAGCTAAGGGGCTTAGCTGAACAAAAGGACCATCCAATCATTTCTCTAACAGCATCCATCCTCCTTAGGATATCATTTGCGCATTAAGAAGGGTTTCCCTAAGATCCATAATGTGTTTCTTTCATGGAAAATTAATTCTGTTGAGGCTTTTCTGAATACACAAAAACCGACAGAATCTTTTCTTCCTGTAGGAAAAAGTCAAGCAAGAGTTTCAGGTAAGCTTTCCTCCCCAAATATACTGTTTTTATTAGTAACATTAATTACACAAAATACCGGGTTTCACTGTGACATTGGTATACAGACACATTGCAGACTTTAAGGTTTTAAGAGGCAGGTTGCGCGCTGGAGCCCATCAGTCTTTGTTGTACAACGTTCTCGTTCACATGGCAGGAATATGCCATTTTTAACTGTAGCCAAATAAGTGAAAGCAGAATCATTTTCCACTCACCAGCACAAAAGAGGGTGGCTGACCCCAGGCAAGGGGCATCTGCAAGGCCACAGAGGACATTCTGTGTCATAATTCATATTTGGAGGATAAAGAAACAGCTGAATGGTATTCAGGAGGCTTTGCTTTCTTCCCATCCTGCCTTTCACATGTCTGAGAGCTTTCTATTTTGTCAGTGATGGAAAGTCATTTTGCAGACGAGAAAATCATTTTATTTAGTGCTCATGTTTACTTGGTAAGTATTCTGAATTTTTTCCCTAGTAATTTATATTTTTATGCACAGTGATTCTCAATTGGTGGGAAAATTATGATCTCATAATCTCTTTCCCTTGTACTTGCCGAGTGATTAGCCTCGTTTGCTGTTTGAGTTCCACTTCACGGTTGTGAAATGACACCTCTGCCTGACTGGCTGAGCATGTAGGCTTGATGGCTTTGACCTTCTCCATGAAAACAAGGGAGAGGGAAAGATGTGACATGTGTGTAAATTGCTGCTCAATAGGGTTATTTTGGCCAACAGCTCAAACATAGATGCTTTGCTAAACTCCTGGAGTATACCAATGGAATAATTTGTGTTTGGGGTTTTCTAAGGCATTTAAGAGTCATATTACTTTCAAGCAATGAAGAGTTTAAACAAATTAAATACAAATAACACATATCCTGAATCACAAGATATGTAAATAAATGTACAGATTTCCAAGAAAAATCACATTCTCAGGTGATTCAGGGAAACTTGCTTCTTCTCCACTGTGGTGGGTGTTACTTCCACCACCCTTAATTGGGAGAACTGAAAAATTTAGATTGGGACCATTTCAGTTACTCCACGGGATATATAAATATCTCAGTAAATCCATTTAAATGGTGTTCTGGACTTGGCTGGGGTCTCACTGTAGTAATTTGCAGGTGTGACCAGTATTAACTTATAAATTTCCTATGACTGGTCCTTTGTTGATTTCAGGCTTCCTCCTGTTCAGTAATGATTGCTCAGCAAGCAGATTTTACCCTCCTTCTCTGCAGGCTCTTTATTGCTATGAGCTGTGTGTGCATGCATGTGTGTGCATGTGTATTTGTAATAGTAATGTGAGCCATTATTTCCCAAGAGTGTGTTAATGTGTGCTTTGACAGCCATTTCTTGCTGACATGTCTTTTTCTTCACTTGGCTGTATTTTCATTTAAGGTATTCGACTAGGTAGGCGGTGATGGAACAATAATTATGGTGTAGAAATAAATACATATGCTGGCATTCTGCAGACCATCACACTTGGCTAATGATTCTGCGATGTAAGTTTTAACAGTTGTCATCAGGATGGGTTTTGAGTCTTAGCATCATAACTCAAAGGTGTTGTTCTGATGAAGTTGATAAAATTTTATAGACAAGTAAGAATGTTCAATTTAAAAACTCTTTCATTTTTGTGACTGAAAATTTTATTCTTATTTTCTGACATTAGAATATGGTCTTTCTATGTCTTCCATTGTTTTTTTCTATCTTTGTAAATGTAAACTCCATTGCATAGGGGGGAATTTCTTATCAGTTTTTAGCTTAAATACTTGAAAAAACTAGAATTGTACTATAAAGGTGAACAGAAATTCATTTAATTGTCATAATTCTGCAAGGTAGGTCCTTTTATTGTTTGCACTTTAAAAATGAGAATCTAAGTTTAGAGAGGTTCGTTTACTTGACTGAGAGTGCACAGCTGGGAGGCTGTAGAACCAAGATTTGCATCTAGGGTTGCCAGATTGTGAAAACCACACACATGAAAGGACACTTATGCCATACTTTCTCTTTGTTTGGGCAATGTTTTGGACGTACACTAAAAATTATTCATTGTGTATTTGAAGTTCAAATTCAAATGACTGTCAGTATGGTTGAGATCTAAAAATCCCTGCCCCCAAAGTCTGCTGTGTTTGGAAGCAGGGCTTGCAGAAGGTGCCGGATCCTGAGGCACTCTGTTAGGGGGTTCATTCTTTGATGCCCTTATAGCCGAGTGTGAAGTTAGGAGGTGGTGACTTGTTGCAAGAGGAGGTCACTAGGGGAATGACTTAGGAGGGTGTATTTTTGCCCCTGGCTCCCCGCTTCTTTCTGCCTCCTGGCTGCCGGGGGGAGAGCTTTGCTCTGTCGGGCCTCCACCCTCCACCGTGCTGTCTGTGCCTTGGAGTCAGCTGACCATGGATTGAACCCTCTGAAACTCTGAGCCAAAATAAACTTCTCCTCCTCAAACTATGTGTGTGAAGTCCAGCAATAGAAAAATGCCTAGTACATACATCCTGGACTTTAGCAGATAAATTTAACCCTAGGATGTCTGACTTCAGAGCCCACATTCTTAGCCTTTATGTGAATTCTGCCTGAAACCCAGGCTTAACTGGCCAATACTGACATGGCAGTTCCCCTCTACACTGTCCAAGGTTTTATCATTCAGGGAGATTATTCCTAGAGACAGGAAGAGAATATGCTAGGGAGATTATATAATAAAAGAAAATGTACTTTTCATTTTCTGTATTGTCACCATTGTGTTGAAGATTACTGAGATACAGTTTTGTCCCTAAAAGTGCACATAAACTAGTAGAAAAATAAATATGTAAAAACCTAGTCTTATTACAATATAATAATAGCTCTGCTGGACAATGAGCTATTATCCCTCCCTAGCTGGCTTGGGAAAAGCATCCAGAGTTGGGAGCATTTAAACTTAGGCTTGAATGATGAGTAGGAGATCACTGAAGAAAGACAGTGTGGATAGGAAGGAAACTAAAAAAAGCAAAAAAGCAAAGACCTGTGCAAGTGCACTGTCTTGGTTACTTTTCTCTTGTTGCTGAGACAAAATACCCAACGCCCAAAATGAAGGAAGGAAAGGTTTATTTAGCTTACAGTTTGTGGTGGTTTCAGTCCATACTTGGCTGTCTCAGAGGCAGAGTGGCACAGGGCAGAGAGCAGAGGGCAAGCGTTCATGGCAGCAGAGCACAGCAAAAACAACCAGCAAAAGGGAGGAATGGCTGCAAGCAGCCTCCCTTTCTTCCCTACATTGTAAACAACCTACCCCTACTCAGGGGGTGTGTAGCTCTCACACAATCTCCATGCCCTCCTCTTCCACAGGCTCAGGATGTTTACAAAGTAAGCACCCCAGCTTCCTCCTGAGTCACTTAGCTAAACCTCTAGATTCCCCAAGTTGACACAATGTATCTACCATAAATATGCACAGTAGTCATCTTTTCCAAACTTAAGATACACGTACTGTGTTTATTATTAGGTGATGAGAATTGAAGAGAGACATGGATATGACTTCAGAAATTTAGTTGCTGCATCCAGAAATCTTATCTTAGACAATTTGGAGCCAATGAAGAATTTTAAATTGATAAATGGTACGACCAGATATGTGTTTCAAGGCAATCACTCTTAACAGCAATGAGGCAGGTAGGCTGAAGGGGAGAAGAATCCTGGTCACCCGTCTGGAAAGGAGAGCTGTGGGCTGGATGCATCAGGTAGTCGTATGAATGTGAGAGTATGTGAAGGTGAGTGTGCAGAGGAGAGGAGAAGGCAGCAGTCCTGTCCTGGGGACACTGACATTTGGATTGGGAGCAGGAGGAGAGAGAGACAGGAATGAGGGCAAGAAAGAGCAGGAGAAAGAGACTGAGAAGGAAAAGCACAAAAGAGAAATATTGTGTAAAGCAGGGCATGAGTAGTGTCAGGGGGACGGTGAGTCGCTCTGCTGTATGCTGTAGTCCGGAGGCAGACGTGACCTTTGGATATCAGCTGCGCCTCTTTAAAAGACCTACTGATTATCTCTTTTCTTATGCTAGTTTAAATGCTGCTATGGAATACACTGAGTCTCCTCCAAATTCAGGTGTTGACAGTCAAGCCCCTCTTGTGGTCGGCCTTTGGGAGGTAAGTTAAGATGAAATCATGAAGGATTAGTGCCATTATCAGGCTGAGGATATAGCTCAGTGGCATAGGACCTGCGTGGCAAATGCAAGGTCCTGAGTTTTATTTCTGGTACCAAAAAAAGGAAAAAAAAGGTACCTGTGTTAGTCAGCTTTCCTATGACTGGGGCACAACAGCCAAGACTTAAAGAAGGAGAGGTGGAATTGGGCTCACAGTCCCAGAGGATTCAGTCCACGGTCAGCTGGTGTGAAGGCAGAAATATCGTGGTGGAAGAGCCTGGACAGCAAAGATGCTTGGTTCATGGTCCGAGGAAGCAGAGCAGGGCAACAGAGAGGAAATGCTGAGGGACCAGATACACAAGGTGTGATGAAAACACATGGTGAATGTTTGCATTTAAAAATTTTATTTTGGTAAAAGACACATTGTCACTAGTCCCCGTCAAGACCCGCCCCCCCCCCCCCCCCCCCCCCCCCCCCCCCCCCCCCCCGCTTTGAACACACATATCGCATTGTTCTTGCTGATCTGTGAAGGAGTTTTTGAGGTCCTCTTTCCTAAGTGTCTTCACTCAGAAATATGGTGCTAGGCTGCCAAGTGTCAACCAGTTGAAGAGCAGTCTCATAAGAGCATTACAGTGTGTCTTCATCCACCTTATCCACCCGATTTGGCACCATGAAGCTTCTAGCTCTTTAAAGACAAAATAACCATGAAAGGTAGATGTTTTGAATTGATTAGGACATCAAGGCAGACACTGCAACATGACTAAAGACATGCTTAGAAGAGGACCTCCAAAATTCATCTGGAACCAGAAGAGACCCAGAATAGCAAAAGCAATCCTGGGCAATAAAGAAAAGTCAGGTGGAATCACAATCCCTGACCTGAAATTATACTACAAAGCAACTGTAATAAAATCAACCTGGTACTGGCTAAATAACAGACCTGAGGATCAATGGAACAGACTGGAAGATGCAACCACAACAAAAAACCCA
>PVLD010017160.1:0-42751 GCA_004027595.1 Dinomys branickii
GAACTCTATTACACTGCTCGTGGTAATGCAGACTGGTGCAACCACTGTGGAGAGCCGTTTGGAGATTTCTCAGCAAACTAGGTCTAGAGGTTCCATTCAAACCAGCTATTCCTCTTCTGGGTATTTTCCCAGAAGATCTGAAAACATCATATCACTCTGGTATATGTGCACCCATGTTCATAGCAGTGCAATTTGTAATAGCTAAAATGTGGAAGCAACCCAAGTGTCCATCCACAGAAGACTGGATTAAAAAATTGTGGCATTTTTATATAATGTAATATTATTCAGCTATAAAGAAAGACAGTTTTGAGGACTTTGTAGGCAAGTGGACAAAACTGGAGTCCATACTCATAAGTGAAATAAATCAGCGGTACATGTGCAGCCAACGTATTGTATCACTGGTGTAAGAACCTGAGCGTGGGAATATAAACTAAGAGACATGAAGGAAATCTGGTCAAAAACAAAGAGCAGATGGGACAAGGGAATGGAGAAAAGAAAGAGATAAAAATGTATGTATGTATATATGAATATACATACATGCAGGAGGGCTAACATGGTTCTACTATTGTATTATATCACTTAATGCTAAGGAATAATAGATGACGGGTTATTTCATCAATCTTGTATGTCTGTATGTGTTATCCTGAACACACACTTCGAAGATATCAATATGCAAAGCAGCAACTACTGGTGGGTTTTTTGTTTGTTTGTTTGTTTTGTTTTGTTTTGTCTTTGGTTTTTTGTTTTTTGTGCTTTCCTGTTGTTGAGAGGATTAATTGTCTGACCAATTTTGCATGTCTGTATCTGGGTTCATATATATACACTTCGAAGATATCAATTGGTAAAGCAACAAGCACTGTTGAGTCCATGTCACCCTGTCTGTAGACCAGTTTTGATTGTACTATTCTTTATCCTAATTTGTGTCTGTTTGTTAATATGTTTTTGTGCTTTTATTTTTTAAAAAATAAAAAAAAAAGAATAGAGGCAGGGTTGACTCAAAGCCTAACGTTCCTCAAATGGGAAGAAGCCAGGTCGACAGGGCTCCAAAGGAGGAAATCAGAAAACTAAAGTAAGAACAGCAGAGGTCTAGTAATAATATGGTAGAAGTGGGACCTGCCTAACAGTGAAATGTATGGCAGGGAAAAGCTGGGGCTATCAGTTTCTCAGCCCGATACGTTGGCCTTGGCTGTAATTATAGGGGTAAGCTGGTTTTCTAAACATAACTGTTTCCTGATTGGTACAGTCAGGGTCTTAGCCTTTGTTTCTGGAGAGATTCACAGTTCACAGGGTCTATGGGCACATGGGAAAATTATGCAGAGGTCACAGCAAGGGCAGTCTCCTCCAGTACAACTCATGAGTAAGCATGTGGTTGTATCTATCATGCCAGGCACCCAGGTTATTTCATACACTGCCTACTCCTCCCTAACTGTCCTTACAGTAGGACATAAATGAATAAATAAACAAATATTTACACTGAGATTTGAAGTTGAATTCTGGACCAGGCATGACATTAAGCTATCATCAGTGTATTTTTTTCATTTTAAAGAGAATTAATTGTGAAAGTTAAGGAAACTGCTGAAAATTAAAGAACTGGGATGAGGGAAAAGAGAAAAGAAAGAAGGGGAAAATTATGTATATATTTACACACAGGATAGTGAATATAGTTGTACTACTGACTTCTATCACTTTATTGAAAGGAACAATTAATGTTTAATTGTTTGATCAATGTTACATGTCTATATTTTTTATCTGAGTAACCAATTTGAAGATATCAATATGTAGTACAGCAACCATTGTTAACTTCCTATCACCTCGTCTGAAATTCTGTATCGCTTGTATTGTCTTGTGTTATTTTGTAAATGTATGTGTGTTTGTTACTATGTTTTCATTCTTTTATCTTTAAAATAAAAAAGAGAATTAAAAGAAACAATAACAAAATAACAACATAAAAAGAAAACAAAGCAAGAACAATAAAAATGATGCAGGGTTTCAAAACAAAATGATAGGAATTAACAGTGCTTGTTATATTACATACTGTTACCTTCAACAAAGTTGCTCAGATTACCAGGTGTAAGAATGAAAGATTGATCAAAACATTAAAGAGAATAAAAAATAATTTTAAAAAAATTAGAATTGATACAGAGCTTCACTAAACAAGATGGTAGGAATTTACCAATGGTTGTTATATTGCATATTGTTTTCTTCAAATGAGTTGTTCAGATTACCACATATAAGCATGCAAAATTGGTCAAAAAATTTAAGCATTAACTGTTCCTTTCAATAAAACATTAGACATCAGTAGTACAATTATCTAAACTATCCTTCTATATACATATACTTTTTCCCATCCTTCCTTCTTTGTCTCCTTTCCCTCATCCGACTTGTTCCTTCCTTTTCAGCAGTTTCTTTCCCTTTCACAAAATCTATTGTACCTTTTGGGTTTTATTTACTCTTTCAGGTTCCTATATTAGGGAGAAAATATGATATTTACACCTGTGGGTCCAATTTATTTCACTTATGAGTATGATCTCCAAATCCTTGAATTGATCTTTTTTATAGCTCAATAATAATCCATTGTATAAAAATATCACCTTTTTTATCCATTCCTCAGGTGATGGGCATTTGGGTTGTTTCTAGGATTTAGCTATGACAAATTGTGCTGCTATAAACATGAGTGCACATATATTCCAGTGGTATAATATTTTTAATTCTTCTAAGAAAGTACCCAATAAAGGGACTACCTGGATCAATAGGACCTCTAATCCTACTTTTTGAGGAATCTCCACACTGATTTCCACAGTGGTTGCACCAGCCTACACTCCCATCAGGAGTGGAGAAGGGTTCCTTTTTCCCCACAGCCCCTCCAGCATTTGGTATTGGTCGGTTTCTTAATGATAGCCATTCTTTCTGAGGTGAGATGGAATCTCAGTGTTGTTTGAATTTGCATTTCTTGCATGACCAATGATGTTGAACATTTTTTCATACATTTATTTGCCTTTAGTGCTTCGTCATCTGAGAAGGGTATATTCATCTCAGATGCCCAATTCTGGATTGGGTCTTTGAATTTGGGGGTCCTGAATTTTTTTAATTCTTTATATGCTCTAGATAGAAGTCATGGGGCCAGGGAGATAGCTGAGTGCCATAGCACTACCTGGCAAGTGCAAGGCCATGAATTAATTCCCAGTACCAAAAAAAAAAACATTCAGGAGACAGAAGTCCTTTGTCTGAGGTACAGTTGGCCAAAATTTTGTCCCATTTCCTGGGTTTTCGTTTTAGTCTGTTGGTGATTTCTTTTAAGCAAAAATTTGCAATAAAATGAGATCCAAGTTGTTGATTCTTTGAAGTATTTCCCATGGAGTTTTCAGTTTTTGGTCATGAACTCTCCATCTACCCCTGTGTCTTCAAGATTTCTACCTACTTTCTCTTCCAGTAGATTTAGTGTTTCTGTTTTAATATTTAGATCTTTGATCCAGTTTGACTTGAGTTTAGTGCAGGGTGATAGACACGGGTCAATTTTCAGTCTTTGGCATGTGGAAGGCCAGTTTTTCCAGGACCATTTACTAAAAAGGCTATCTTTCTTCGAGTGAACTTGTTTGGCCCCTTTGTCAAAGATCAGGTGACTGAGTATGTTTGTATTTGTGTCTGCATCTTCTGATCTGTTCCATTGATCTTCAGGTCTTTTTTTTTTGCCAATAACATGTGGATTTTATCACAGTAGCTTTGTAGTATAATTTCAAGTCAGGGATTGTGATGTCTCCTGCTTTTCCATTGTTGCTCAGGATTGCTTTTGCTATTCTAAGCCTCTTTTCATTTTAGATGAACTTCAGGAATGTTTTCTCTAAATCTTCGAGATACACTAATGGCATTTTAATTGAGATTGCATTTAAGCTGTACAACAATTTTGGAGTTTGGCCATTTTCACAATGTTGGTTCTTCCTACCCATGAACAAGGAATATCTTTCCATTTTGTGAAATCCTCTTTGATCTCTTTTCTCAGAGTACTGTAATTTTCACTGTATAGATCTTATACTTCCCTTGTTAGATTGATTCCTAAGTATTTCATCTTTTTAGATGCTATTATGAAAGATGTGGTTTCCCTAATTTCTCCTTCAGTGTGTTTGTTGTTTGTGTACAGGAATGCTATTGGTGTTTGAGGGTTGACTTTGTATCTAGCTATGCTACTGAATTTGGTTGTTAACTCTATAAGCCTTTTGGTGGCATTTTGGGGTTTTCTATATAGACTATCATGTCATCTCCAAATAATGATAATTTCACTTCTTCCTTTCCTATCCTTATTCCTTTTATTTCTCTCTCTTCTCTAATGCTCTGGCTAATGCTTCCAGCACTATGTTGAACAGGAGTGGTGACAGTGGAAACCCCTGTCTTTTTCCTGATGTTAAAGTGAAAGCTTTCATTTTTTTGTCCATTTAGTGTGATGTTGCTTGTTGATTTGTCATAGATGGCTTTGATCAGGTTGAGGTAAAGACAATCTATTCCTTTTTTCTGTAGACTTTTTATTATGAGTGAGTGTTGGACTTTGTTGAAAGCTTTTTATGCATCTACTGAGATGGTCAGGTGGTTTTTGTCTTTGGCACTATTGATATGGTATATTACATTTATTGATTTACACATATGGTTATAGGTAACATGTGCTGGCTTATCTTTGTCATGTTATTTTCCTGCCATTCATTCCTCCTTTTCCCCTCTGTTTAATTGCTTTCACTGCTTGGTGACTCCTTTCTATTGCTGTTCTTGAAATTGTGGTCATTTTTATCTTTCTAGAATATCTCTTTGTGTTCTTTGTAGGGTAGATTTTGTGTTAATGAATTTGTTCAGTTGTTCTTTATCATGGAAATATTTTATTTCTCCATTAAGTTTGAAGGATAGTTTTCCAGGTTACATCAGTTGGGGTTAGAAGATTTTTTATTTCAGTACCTGAATTACTTCACTCAAAGTTCTTCTTGACTTGATGGTTTGTGTTGAGAAATCTGCTGTAATTTTGTCTTTTTGAGATAGGGTCTCACTATGCAATTCAGGCTGGCCTTGAGATCACTTTGTAGCCCAGGCTGGTCTCGAACTCACAGTGATCCTCCTGCCTCAGCTTCCTGAGTGCTGGGATTATAGCTGTGCACCACCATGTCTGGCCTCTGCTGTGATTCTGATGGGCTTTCCTTTATGGTCGATCTTTTTTCTCTAACAGCTTTTAATATTCTGTTCTTTTGCTGAATTTCTGGGATCTTGATTATTATATGTCCAGATATAGATTTATTTTGGTTATGGCTAGTTGGAGTTCTATAAGCTTCACTTACTGTATGTCAGATTGTTTTTCCATGCTTGGAAAATTTTCCACTATTACTTCTATAAATAGTCTTTCCATGTCATTTGTGTTGACTCCTGTTTTTTCATTGACCCCTATTAATCTTACATTGTGTTTCTTTGGTTCATCTTGCAGCTGTTGAACTGTTATTTCCTGGTTTATTGTTATTTTTAAGAGATTCCTCCTTTCATGATTGTTAGCTGCAATGCTGTCTTCAAGGCCTGAAAGTCTTATCTTCAGCTTTGTTCATGCAGTTTTGCCAGCATTCAACTGAATTTTTAATTTCCTGAATATCTATTCGAATCTGTTTCATGCATTCTAATTCTTCATACATTGTACATTCAAGGTTTCCATCATTTTTCTCTGCTGCTCTATTTTCTTATCTATGTCTTCTTTAGATGTGCTGAGCAATTCTTTCATTATTGTTGTCATTTCTTTTTTTACCTGAGAGATTATTTCTGATCTTATATCTTCTATGGCCTGATGGAGTTGTTTCTTTACTTCCATTGCTATCATTTCAGAAATTTTAGGTGTATGACTTCCAAGCCCCTTGTCGATGCTTCCTGGACTTGTTCTGGGTGGGTGGTGGTCTGAGATTCCATTTTACTCCTTCGTTTTCTCATTTTCAAAGATTCAGAGGTTATCTGGAGCTCATCTTTACTCTCTTGACGGTGTGGGGGAATGTGGTGCAGTCTCTGATGCTCCTGAAGCTTTCCAGGGCTCAGCTCAGCTCCCATGCTGGTGGGGTGGTGCAGGAGCAGCTCACTGAAGCTTCTGAAAATTTCTGAGGCTTAACCTGGCTCCCACAAAGGTGAGGGGGCTGGGGTGTGGCTCCCAAATCTGTCCAGGACTCAATTTGGCTCCCACACCAATGGGGCAGGAGTGGTAGTATGGTCACTGAGGTTCCCAAAGCTGTCGCTATCATCAGTACTTCTTTCAGAACATTCCAGTTCATATTTTTTATGGAGGGTGATTAAGAAATAGTATGAAGGAAAAAAATAGCTTATTATATGAAATCATCTGAAATGTACGTTTTTGCTTCATTTTAACTTTTATTTTTTTATTTTTATTTTTTTTTTGCGGTACTGGGGATCGAACTCAGGACCCTGCGCTTGCTAGGCAAGTGCTTATTCCACTGAGCTATATCCCCAGCCCCTTCATTTTAACTTTAAAAATGATATTTTAAACTGAAGGTGAAGGTTAACATGAGTTTTTATGTTGGTAGGTTACAAGTTCCACAAATACAATATTGGACCTAATTCTCATGATATGTGCTCAGGATTTTGGACCCTTACATTTTAATGGAATTATATTTCTGGTCTAAAACCAGGCATGTGATGCCTATTTCATTGCCTCTTTCCAAATTTGGGGAACACATAAGAATATGCAATGAAATTTTTCTGTAATCAGAAAGGCTAATGTTCACAACAGAGGTTACCTACCTGTATCTTCCAGGTCCCATTCTCACAATACCAGAAATAAACTTCTTTAGAATCTCAGCCTTGCTGAGTGTAATGGTACAAGTCTATAATCTCAGAACTCTGGAGGCTGAGGTAGGAGGACTGCTGTGAGCTCGAGGCCAACCTGGGCTACAAAGTGGGCTCAAGGCCAGCCTAACCGCATAGCAAAACCTTGTATCAAAGAGATGAAAAAAAAAGAACCCTAGCCACTTACTTTGAGAGGCTTAAACTAAATAACTCAAAATTCCCTCCAACTCTGACTCTATGAATCCTTCCAATACTACTTCTGCCTTTCCTAAATGAGATCACATCCCCAGACCTACTTGTTTGGGAATAGAAATCACATATTTTGTCAGATAGGATCAGTTGGTCTCTGTTCATCTTTACATAAACCCAAGCAAGGAAACCTTTGAAAAATTGTAATAAATTTTTCTCTGCCATAGTTGGAGAATCAAACTAGCTACTCACAAATTTCATATGTGCAGTATCATGTTAAACTAAGGCATGGGGAGATACTCCTTTTGTCTTTTGTTAACTGCTACAGTTGGGATCCAGACTTTCCTCTAAAATCTTCTCTGTTGAAGGTTGGGTCACCACCTGTGGCCTTATTTGGAGGTGGTGGAAACTTTGGAAGGTGGGTCTAGTAGAAGGAATTAAGGGCAATAAGAACACATCCTTTTGCAGGCTATTTTGGGACCCCTGACCTTTTCTCTTTAGCTGCTCGTCCTCTGTGAGATGAGCAGCTCTCTTCTGCCACCTGCTCACCGCCATGATGTCCTGCCTCACCAGAAATGATGGGACCAATCAACTGCAGACTGAGATTTCTGAAACCATGAGTTACAATAAACATTTCCTCCTTTTAAACTGTCTCAGGGACACAGTGTGATAAAAAAATTTGGCTAATGTTTAAATTTCTTAATTTTTTACAGTAAAAGTCACATTGCCATTATTCCCCCTTCAAAATACTCCCCCTCACTTCAAACATATTATTCCAGCATTTTTGCTACTTCTGAAGCGGTTCTGGAAGCCTTTTTTTATGAGTATGTTCAATTGCACTATGTCATAGCTACCTCAGTGTTCTCAACTGATTGTAAACTTTTACCTTTCATGGTTATGTTGACTTTGGGAAAGAGTCAGAAATCACCTGGTGCCGGGTCTAATGAGTAAGGTAGATGAGGACATACCATAATATTTTTAAAAGCCTTCCTTTCCACTGGACAGTACTCAGCAACGGCATTCACTATGTTTTTGATCAAACTTCATAAAGACACAAAGAGGACTTCCAGAGCTGCACCAGAAAGTGGTGAGAAAAATGGGATAATTGTGCTTAAAGTATTTTGAGGGGGATTAATGGTAACATGCATTTTACTGTAATTTTTTAAATTTAAACATTCAGAGTGTATTTGATTACCATTTATATTTTTGTTAGTGATAGAAATCTAACACAATAGCCATATTTTTTTCTGCTTTCTGAAAATGGATACACAGTACCTGTTTACAGCATAGAACTTCTAAAGAACTCATCTCAATAAACATATTTCTGGTCCCAGAACTAAAACTTATTGTTCCTTTTGATGTAGGAAGGCAGCTATGGCCTAAACATATTGCTCTATATTAATCATATGAATATGGTTAGTATTTCAACCCGCATTTCCTATACAAAATGTAGAAACCCTCCCAGTGAATGTTTTTATAAACACAGTTTAACTTAATCAAAAGTAAATACATAAAGTGGGATCTGTTTCCTTTGTCACTTTTTTACCCTGGTAGCAATTCTAACCCTCAACTCAAAGGCTTTCTCATAGTTACTGCTTCTAACTGGCTTCCCAATTCCTTGATAATTCTTTGTTAATTCCACCACGTGTGGATGAGTAATGACAGCTGTCACTTAATTAAAGCTAAGCATCACGGTAAATGTGCTTAACGTATACAATCTCATTAGATCCTCATTAAAAAACTCTATGGGATAATTATCATTACTATAGCCCTTGAGTAGATTTTAAAAAGTGAAACTTTAAAAACAGGATAAATATTTTCCTAAAGTCACAGAGGAAATAAATGGCAGAGTTAGGTTTCAAACCTATATTTCTCACATTCCAAATTTTAAGTCCTTAAGTACTGTATTTTATTTTTTTCTTGAAACCTAAGCTTAAATAGGAAGCTATAAGTTTCTGAATTAAATTATTATATTTAATTATATATATGTTATATACAGAGAATAAAATTATATAAAGAATATAAATTATATATAGAAATTGATATGTCTGATTTATATATTTATGTGGTATATTAATTATATATTTGTGTTATATATTTTAAAATATTTGTATATACACAAAGCTGCTTCAGATCAAATGTATTACTCCCAAACAACTTACATCTCTCACTCTATTCTCAGTGAATACATCAATTCTACAGGTGACAGCTTTACTTTTAGAGAGTAAATCTTACCAATTTTACCCTCCAGTTATATCCTTTCTTTATTCTGCTTTCTCTATCACTAGTTTATTCAGAATTGAGACTCATTATTCAGTTGCCTGCCATATGTTCGGCAGAATTCCAAAATCTGAAGACAATGTCTCACCTTTAGCAACTCACAGTCTACTATAAAAGAAAGACAGAAAGACACTCACAAAGGTACATTGCCATCCCTTGTTCAGAAAGCAGCAATGGAAACTGCACACCTTGGAGGAAGCCGTGAACGGTGGTGCCTGGGGGTAGGGGAGCTCCCCTGGGGGAGGATACATTACTGGGTGAACGGTTAGAAGTAAGCAGGCTTACAGTTGGGCAAGTCGGCAAGCAACTGAGGCCACATGGGTGCATGAAACAAGCCTCTGCAAGCCCATCACTTTATTCCTGCTTACCAAAGTGGCCACCAACTGTTTGGTCACAGTTCTCCCTTTTATCAAGTCCACTTGAATGCTGCTCACAAGCCCTCCAAAAGCAAATTTCAGTCACTCCCACTTAGTCACAAATCCACATTATCACAAATTTTCACTGTATCGCCTAATTCCTGCCTTTTATTTTAAGGGCCTTTTGATACTTTCACATTTCCTTATCTTCACCAGGACTTACAGTGCTAAAGGCTCCTAATGGGTCTACGTCCTTGTTGAGAGAAAACACAACTCAACCTTCTATCTTGGTTTACACCATTCCCAACCAAATTCTGTTCATGCTCCAGTTGCCAACATCTGCTAAGCAGTTGACATGATGCACTCAGAATTTTATACACAGGATCAAACTTAGTACTACTAACCTAACTTTCTTAACTGTCCACCACAGCTCAGTGACTCATTCCTCCCTTCACTCATTCAGGAGGTTTATGTGGAGCATCAATTATATGTAATTCTCAAACTAAATGTCCCACACTACATTCACCCCCCACTTCTTCTTCCTCTTCTTCACTTCCATCCTCCAGATTTCCACCTTCCTATATTCTCTACAATACATTCCAGGCAGAGATATTCACAACCATTCTTGAGATGATTTAAATAAGGGCTGTCCTCTAGGAAATTTGTACTAAAAGTTCATTGCCATTGTAACAATGTTGAGGGATGGTGGGACATTTGAGAATTGATTAGGTCATTAAGTAGGATTCATACCTTTCTGGAGGGAGTGAGTTCTCACCCCCATAGGACAGATTATTTATTGCATGAGTAGGTTATAGAATCAGGGCATCCTCTCTCCTTTTTTCTCTCTTATACATATACCCACTTGATCTTTCATCTTCCCATGTTACGATACCCTCACAAGACCCAGCTACTCTGCCCTTGAACTTCCCAACCTCCAGAAAGCAGAAACCAAAGTAAACCTCTATTCTTTGCAAAAATTACATAGTCTCAGGTGTTTTGTTATAGTAACAGAAAACAAACTAAGAAAAACAAAGACATTACTCTTTTTTCTCTCTTAATTGTCACATGCAATTGCTCACCCAGTTATGTTAATGTGTTTGTAGGAAATATATCTAAACTCTGTTCTAGCTCTATTACTTAATGTCCCTTCTAAACTGTTGCAACACTCACCTGTTTTCCACCAGGAAGGTCAAGCCTTGTGAAGGAATCAACATCTTCCTTATTTACAGTAAACAGAGCAGAGACAGAGCACGTTTAAAGTTCCTGTACACTGCAGCATGCTTAATCTTACAGAAAACAGTGCTGGAAAGTTCTTAGAAAACCACTGGAAGAGCCCTAGTGCCTTGATAGGAAATGATGAGTTGTTTAGTTTTGATTTCCATTCAAAACTGATTCTTTTTCTCAGTGAATTGGAGCACTTTGCATTTGATGGGAAAATACTGCACAAATCACTTTTTATTTCACAAACACTTGTCCAAAGTCTAAATATCTCAGGTGTAAGTGAAAGGGAAACGTGGGTAAGGCATGGTCTGTGTTAAATTTAAGAATTTTAATAGGGAGATAAACATCAGCATCTTCCTCCCTTTTCCTGGTGCTAGCAGAGCACCCATGGATGGGTGCTGAATGAGACTCTATCCTTGGCCCCCTTCCCATGCTGATGGTGCTTCTTTGGCTCCTTCACAACATCATAGTTTACTATAATTTTAATTTTCTGTCTTCTCTGTGGAAGTTCTGTGATTCTCCAATAGTTAATTCCCAACATTTAGCACATTCTTGTACAAATATGTCAAGAACTAATTGGTGAATGAGTAACTGGTGGATGGCTACATTCTTCAGAAAGAGTTTTTTGTGTTAAACTCAAGCAAGAAGTTTTAAAGGCTTAAATATGGGTGGGAACAATAAACTAGTACAAGCACTATGGAAATTGGTAAAGAGTCCTCAAAACATTAAAAATAGACATTCCATTCAATCCAACTGTTTCCCTTCTAGTCATCTTCCTGAGCTAAAGACATCATATCACAGCTGTACATACAAACTCATGCTTATGGCAGCATCACTCATAATAGGTCAATCCTATATGTCCATCAGTAGATGAGCGGATGAAGGAAATGTGGTATTTGCACACAATGGAGTACTACTTTGTCATGAAAAAGAATAAATTTGCCAGACATGGTGGTGCACACCTGTAATCTCAGCACTTAGGAAGCTGAGGCAGGAGGATCGTTGTGAGTTTGAGACCAGCCTGGGCTACAAAGTGAGCTCAAGGCCAGACTGAACTGCATATTAAGACCCTGCCTGAAAAAGACCAAATAAAGAGAAAGAAAGAAGAAAGAAAAAGAAAAACCTTGAAGAAGGTTAAATTTGACTCATTTGTAGGAAAATGGATGCACCTTGAGACAGTAACACTAAGTGAAATAAATCAGACAGGCACATGTATATATCACATGATTTCTCACAAGAACTCCAAAGTAAAAATAAAAGACTTTAAAGAGCAAAATAAAAGATAATAGGAAACAGGAGTATATCTCCTTTTCAAGTGGGAAGGGGACCAAGCGATGGAGGTGGAGGAGAGAACGGAAAGGGAAAGTAAAAAAGATGTGCTACGTAGGGAAAGGAACCAACTTCCCACAATGAATGTAATCATTATGTACTGCAAACATATCCCCCAAAACTTTAACAGATACTAGGGATAGGCTCCTGCAATGGGAACGGGATTTTCAGAGGCACTTGAGTATTCCACTTGGTTGATTCAGTTTTCGTCCAGAGGAAATTCAAGCTGTCAGATTCCCCAAACCCCCAATACACAGCCAGCTCCAGCATAAGGCAAACTCCATAAAGCGCTTGACCTCCACTTCTCTAGGTGACGCTACACAGACGTGGCTTGCAAGACCACATTTCCTATCATTTCCGCCCCGCCGAGCTCACTAGTTCCTGTGACGCATTTCCTGTTGCGCTAGGGTAGCACGTGTGTCCCTAAAGGAAGTAACGTCAACCGAGAGAGTAGAGCCTGGCGCTTCCGTGAAGGTGTTTCTCCGCCAGTATGTCGCACTTGCAGATGAAACTTCTGCGCAAGAAGATCGAGAAGCGGAACCTCAAGTTGCGGCAGCGGAACCTAAAGATGCTGGGTGAGCTTCACCGAGCGCGGAGGCTGAGGCGGGGCTGCGCCCGGGGCGCAGGTTGGGAGTCGCAGCTCGGCGTGCGCGGCGGCTTCCGCGGAGCGAGAGCCACCGGGAGCTGAGCGGGCGGCGGGGCATCGGCCAGACCGGCCCTCGCTGCTGCTCTTCCGGGTGGCCCCAGTCTGCGTCTGCCGGAGGAGCATCCGTGCCTAACCCACGCGGTTAGATCGAGAGGGCTGCCTTCCACGCTCCCGGCTGGGCTTCCATCTAACTCGCCTTTTGCACCTTAGTCCATTTTGACTCGCTCACCGCCTTCAGGCCCGCTCTGCCCCCTCCCCTCCGCATGCCAGACATTAGTGGGACTTGGATCTGGGCGCACCTGCCGGTCCCATCGTGGGAATGTTGTGAAGTTATACGGTGGCAGTTGAATGAATAAGACGTAAATGTCTTTCATTCATTATGTTTATCAAGTACTTTGGAAGAGTGTTTTTGTTACTGCCATTGTCTGGTACCATGAGTTTTTTACCTCTCTGAAGTTCTCCTGTCCCCAAACTATAGGTCGGATCTTTTGAGATTAAATCAATATAGTTTTCCCTTTTCCAGCCAGTATTTTTCCTTAAAGAAAGCTTAGTTTTAGTTAGTAGAACACCAAAAATTGCAAATTAATTTGAACAATGAACGTGAAAGTGAAGGAAAACGTACGTAATTTGTGTCGTGCAGTTTGTTGTGCGGGATTGTAATGTCCCGAGTAAGCCTACCCTTTCTCATAGTGTATGTTCTCATTTTAAACAGCAGCCGCAAATGTGAGCCTGTCAGAAACTCAAAATGGCATTGTGCCCGAAGAAACAACCAGAGTTAAAAAGAAAGTTAAAAAATCCCTAAAGCATTCTACAAAAGTGGGCCTCTCCGAAGCCGAAAATGGAAATGTGGCTGAAGAAACAGGGAAAGTTGGGAAAGCTAAAAAATCTGTGAAACTTTCAATGGCTGCCAGCTTGTCAGAAGCTCAAAATGCAGCTGAGCCTAAAGAGACAGGGAGCATTAGAAAAGTTAAAAAATCTCCAAAACATCCTATGAATGTCTGTCTGTCAGATGCTCAAAATGAAGATGAGCCTGAAGAGACAGTGGAAAATGTCAAAGTTCAGAAGTCACTCCGGAAATCTACCGTGTTAGCCAATGGACAAGCGGCAACACAGTCTCCTGGCTCAGAATCAAAAAAGAAAAAGAAGAAAAAAAGAAAAATAGTGAATGAAGCTGGGCCTGGTAAATACTTTATTTACTTTGAATTTCAGACAAGTATTCTCACACAAGTTACCATTCTACTTTCCTTTGTTATTGTTGTGTTCGTACTACATATAAGAGTTCTTGCTGGGCATGGTGGCACACGCCTGTAATCCCAGCACTTGAGAGGCTGAGGCAGGAAGATTGTTGGAGGTTCAAGACCAGCCTGGGCTACCAAGTGAGCTCATGGCCAGCCTGAACTGCATAGCAAGACCCTGTCTCAAAAGAAAGAAAAGAATTCTTTGGACTCAGCAATATACCAGAGGTTAGCAATGTCTTTCTGGCAGTAAGTTGGGCTTTTTAGTGATAAACAGAACATTCCCTATGGCATAATAGTGTAGGTTTCTGTATTTGCAAGCAGAATTACCAAAAGTAAACAATTACCATCTGCACTGGAAGTAAGGATCTCTCCCTGGGTCTTTCTGTGTCAAGGGACTTGACCTTAATGCTTTTCTTTTGCCTCTTTTGTGCCCTCCTTCCATTTTAGTACCATAAATTCCTCCCCACTTAGACAGAGACTTAGTTGCAATGGCATTTAGCAACATTACAGACAAATAAAGCAACGTCCCAGTGAGTGGAATCGACAGGAGAATGTTAAGGGAGGGGAGAAGGAAGGAAGATACTGAATTTAAGAAACTCGTGTGAAGAGGTGTGTATTTTAATTGAGATACAGATAAGCAGAGATTTCCAGGTAGGATAGCGTAAGAGTCAGCAAACTGCTAAATAAAGCTTTATGAGATGGTACTAATGTCCACTTATTTGCTTTTTTTTTTTTTTTTTACAGCAGAGACCATGGGCCTTGCAGTACCCAAAATATTTATGAGACCTTTGTAGAAAGCTTGCCAACCCCTGACTTAGAACATCCTATAAATGTATTTTATCTGAAGTAAAGGTTTCATTTAGAAAAGAATTCTGAAGTTTTTCAAGTGTGTGGATGTCTTCATGCTTCCTACAAAATAATAAACTTGAAGGTTATGAGAAATCACTTAAGTAAAAAGTAAAGCAAGATAGAAATCGTGATGACTGGGAATTAATTTTGATATAAAGTGATTGTAATACTACTCTAAAATTATTAATGACTTCAGGATAGCTCTGAACATGCCCCAAGAAAGTAACATTTCTACTCTCAAGCACTGAAATCACAGTACTGGGAGTTGTAACCTATAGGTGAACTTTAAGAATTATGTAAAGAGAGGAAAATTAATAAGCCAAGAAGGGTACATATTCATGGCTTTTGAACATGTGGGTCTTATGAGGTGACCATTTCCCAAGAGTTTCCCTAAGATGCAGGGTAGAGGCCACCCTGAACTAGAGTCCTAAGTTTTGATTTAAGTCATTTCTGTGCAGTAAGTGCCATAAATGTATATAAATACCTAACACAGTAAAACACTCATTTATTCCCAAAGGAACGTTAAGAGGATCATAGGTAGAGCTGGGAAGGTGCTGTGTTCGGGAGCTTCATGTGGAAGCTGTGCATACAGAAGTAGAGCTAGGAAGCCCTCTTCTTCCCCACCTCTTAGCAAACCTAGAAGCAGCCCAGTATCTTAGCACCCATCGGGAGAAATCATCGCCTTTGCTATATAGCCTGTCTCTAGGAACGTAAAGTGCCTGGGAAATGGCCTCTAGGGAAAATTGGTGGTGAATGGCATAACCATGAAAATCAGTGCTTATAAGGTATTTTTTAAAACTGCTAGTCAGATGTGCTGCTTTTATCTCAGTGAAGTAGATTAAGGTCATAATTAGTATTCTTATGTAGTTGAACTTCTAAGGTTTTTTTTACACAATAATGCAATATATTAAGAAGCCTAAAAATTGTTGGCAAGTCTGTGGGTACCCAGAGTTCTGAATATGGCCAAGTCTTTCAAGGAAAGGAGAAATTCTTAGCAAACTAATATTAAATATGTTTCAGAAAATACACCTGTTTTTGGGTATATTTGATAAATGATCAACAAATCATTTGTTGATCTTGTTCTGTATTTTCATTTTAAGAAAAACAATTTGTTTTGTCCTTTAAAACCAAAGATACAAAAAAAGCAAAAACAGAAGAATGCACGGAGACTCCTGGACGAACAGAAGATGGTGTGGGGAGGTCAGATGGTGAGGAAGGTGACAGTGAAGTACCCAGCCTGCCCCTGGGACTGACAGGTAACGTCGGGGGAGTCCCAGACTCATCTTCTGAGAGGCTTCCTGTCTCCGGTTACAGACTTGAAGGTTCAGGTGTGACCTTCAGCTTACTGGGAGAAATGCTTTGGACGTTCTCTGCTCCTTTTTCTCCTTTGCCTTCCACCTTGTGATGCCTTAGAACTTTTTGTTCCTTCTTTTTTCTTTCCTCCACTTCTGACATTTAAATATTTTTGTATAGATGCAACTTCTGAGAGGCTGTTTCTTCGGTTCACACTGAAGGGTTGTAGGGCAGATCTCACTGTGTTGCCCAGGCTGGCCTTCAGCTTGAAATCCTTTTGCCTCAGCCTCCCAAGTAACAAGTTACAAACAAGTACTGCAGTGCTCAGCTCATTTATCCTCTGCCAAGGTGCATTCCATGCTGCGGTAGGAAAATTTGGGGCTCAGAAGTCTGGGTATCAGAGGTTTACACAAACCCGGTTACTAAGGAAGAAAGGATGGAGGATCGACTTTTGCCAAATTAACCTCCTTGCCTTGGTTCACGTATAAAATGAACAATTTAGAATTTGCTCTTCCACACCACAAGTTTTTAGAAGTGGTATGAGCTGTTCTTTAGGGCCATTTTGTTTTTGTTAAAGTGTGAAGATTCAGTGCCAGGCATGCTTAATCAAAATTATAAAAGTTGGTAGGGGCTGTAGCTCATTGATAAAGCACTTGCTTAGTATGCCTGAGGCCCCAAGTTTGATCCTTAGCACTAGAGGAGAAAAATTATCTACCTAAAAATGTCAGTCCCGCTTTTCTCAACTAATAATGAAAACGTATGGCAATAAATTTATTACAAGTTGAAAACAAAAGTAAAAAGAGGATTTAGTATATCTAACATCGTAGCACAGCCAATCTTAAACATGCTGTGAACTCTTTAACATTAGCCTGCAGTTGGGCCAAATCATCCACCAGAGAGCCTGCTTTGTTTAACAGTGTTGACTATCTCACATAATTGTCAAATACCATATGAAAAGTGAAAAACAGTGGTTATATGGATATGGTTTCACACCGTCATAAATTTGACATGTTGTACATTGAACCATCTGTCATAAGTTGGAAGCCATCAGTATTGTCCCGGCTGCCAATTCCTGGTTTGTGGCCTGGCTGTCGCAGAGCAGGGACCCCCGGGGGATTTTGATTCCTTCCATTGCTGAAAAACCTCTACACCACTTGAAGGGTAGATTCCTTCTAGTATTCTGTGGCTATAATTGACTCTTCTCATTGTCTTTCTCAAATGAGATTGAATTCCTTTTGGTTGATCTCATAATCAGTCTTTATTGTACGTGATGTTTTCACTTTTTATAGCAGATATCATAAATACCCCATTTCTTTCTGCACTTTGTTTTAACCTCCCTTACCATTTTCATTTTATATATTTTGATTATATCTCCTCTGTACTCGTTTTTAAGGTAGGCTCAGGGCTTCACATCACAAAGCCATCAGCAGTGGAGAGATTTAAAAAAGTATAGGGGTTTTTCTTACTATTATGTGGGATGATTGGGGTTTTCATCTTTTGTTACTGTAAGAAGCTCTTTTAATCAAAACTAATTTAGGCAACTACCTAACATTGTTGACTTTAAAAAAGTAAGTTTGCTGATGACAAATAATCTTTTCAGGAGCTTTTGAGGATACTTCTTTTGCTTCTCTAACTGATCTTGTCAATGAAAACACTCTGAAGGCAATAAAAGAAATGGGTTTCACAAACATGACTGAAATTCAACATAAAAGTATTAGACCACTTCTGGAAGGCAGGTATGATTAATAAAGATGCTTGGGTGTTAATAGCGGTTTCCAGTGTTATGAGATTATAAAGAAGATGTCTGTATGTTGTATTAGTTTTGTAGTGTATGTTAGGTCATGTATCCAGCCCGGATTGGAAGCTTCGGGTTATCTGATACATGAAGCAAAGTGTGAACTTCTCTATATCATGGTTCTTATTTCAGAGTTCAGTGTATACCCAAGGGGATGATACTGGCGTTAGGGGAAGCATGGACTGGGTCTTCCCGTTCTTGCTTAGTGCCTGAGGCGTGTGCATAGTGCATGTTGAGTGTTCGTTAAGTGGTTATTGAATGAGTACGCCTTTTTCCTTTCTCTTTTTTTTGTTTAGGGATCTCTTAGCAGCTGCAAAAACAGGCAGCGGCAAAACCCTTGCTTTTCTCATCCCTGTGATTGAACTCATTGTTAAGTTGAAGTTCATGCCCAGGAACGGTAAGCTGGTCATTTTCTGTCACTGTATCACTTGAAATGTATTGTGGCTTTCAGGGACTCATGGTTTGACTGGCTATCTTACCTATTTTTGCCTTTAGGAACAGGAGCCCTTATTCTGTCCCCTACTAGAGAACTGGCCATGCAGACGTTTGGGGTTCTTAAGGAGCTGATGACCCACCACGTTCACACGTACGGCTTGATCATGGGCGGCAGTAACAGATCCGCAGAGGCGCAGAAACTCGGTAACGGGATCAACATCATCGTGGCCACACCAGGCCGCCTCCTGGATCATATGCAAGTAGGACGCTGTTGCATAGTGCTTCCCGTGGGCTTGTAAGGAAACATACACCTGAAAACTGACCATCTTTCTTTCCATTTGTTTTGTTAGAATACCCCAGGGTTTATGTATAAAAACCTACAGTGTCTGGTTATTGATGAGGCAGATCGTATCTTGGATGTTGGGTTTGAAGAAGAATTAAAGCAAATTATTAAACTTCTGCCAAGTAAGTAGGTAGCATCTGTGTGTGGCTTGCAAACTAGAACAAGTGATAGATGTTCCTGTAGGAAAACTGTCGTGATAATAGCAAATGAAGCAGGTATGCAGGGTGGTCTTAGGGCTAAATATCTCACTCCCTTCTCTGACGTCTTACCCCTTCCTATCTTGCCTAATATCTCCCAAGTAGCCACTTTCACTGCCTTCTGTGTTACATTTGGTTTCCACCTTACCTCACCTATAATCTTGCCACATCTTAAACTGTTCATCTTTAGTACAGCCACTGTGCCGTTCATGGTATGATTCATGTCTTAAAGCTGTGTTGAAGTGTAATTGCGTAGTAAGTTGTTCATATTTAAAATCTGCAATTTTTGGTGCTCTTCTGCCTGTTTACCCCTTGGAAACCATTACTGCAATCGTGCATGTGTCCCTCACCCTCAGAAGTTTCCTTCTCCCCTGTGCGTGCTCCCTGCTCCCTTTCTTACAAGTCGCTTCTCCCAGGACGCTGCGGATCTGTGTACTGTCCCTGTACGCCATCTTGTGTGCATCTTAGCTCTCAAAGTCTTAGACATAAAGTTCACCCCTTGTAACATTTGCATAGTCCGTAGTAACTGCGTTTGTATTGTGAAGTAATTAAAAAGATGCCTTAGAAGTTGTGGGTTATTTTTACATGTGTCTATTTCAGTACGCAGACAGACCATGCTCTTTTCTGCCACACAAACTAGAAAAGTTGAAGACCTGGCAAGGATTTCTTTGAAAAAGGAGCCGTTGTATGTTGGTGTGGACGATGACAAAACTAACGCCACAGTGGATGGTCTGGAGCAGGTACTTTTTAAAATAAATAACCTGAAACTTTAAGGCTCTTATTTGATGTTTCCTTGTAATTGTTACAGAAATCACCCAGAAAGCAAATGGGCTAATGAAATTAGAATTTGAATAGCAGTTGGGTATTGGGTCTCTGACTCTCCTGATATAAAATACCAAAAACTGAGTAACGTAGTCAGCTCTCTGCTCTATACTGCTTGTCATATGGGAAGAATTATTAATCACTTCCAGTAATCATTTCTACTTTAAATCAAGTAGAAAAGGTTTTCATAACCTCCATAACATGCAAGGTGAGTTGAGTAATGGAAAGACACTTCGGGGTGCATCGCTGTGAACAGTAAAAGATGTGACATGGCAGATAGGCTTGCAAGATTCTCTTGATGAATATTTTTCTTGTAGCTTGATGTACCTTAGAAATTTTCAGTTGGCTTAGTGTTTAAATGCTGCAGGCAGGGCTGGGATACAGCTCAGTGTTAAAGCACTTGCCTAGCATGTGCCACACCTTTGTTTCCATCTCCAGCACAACAAATGGCATCCATCCATGGTTTGGAAAACCTCACAGTACAGGGCTGTTTTTGCCAGTGTTCTTTATTGGTATTGCTTTGTAAACCTGAAAATGTCCCTTGACTAATTGTGTCTATTTACCCAAACCATTTCTAGGGATATGTTGTTTGTCCCTCTGAAAAGAGATTCCTTCTGCTCTTTACATTTCTTAAGAAGAACCGAAAGAAGAAACTCATGGTCTTCTTTTCATCCTGTATGTCTGTGAAATACCACTATGAATTGCTGAACTACATTGATTTGCCTGTCTTGGCCATTCACGTAAGTGATTGTAAGGAGTTTATTTAAAAGTAAGCCTGCGAAGTTCCGTAGATTATGGGATTGGAGTTACTGCTCTCTCCTCAGTGTAGTTTTGAGTCGTTGGCTCACGTTGGGCAATTAGTCCTGTAGAGAATGAGCTCTGCTGCGTGTGGGAGGGGTGTGGACTATAAGGAGTAGGCCCCCGTCTGCTCCAGAGGCTTGCAGTCCAGGGGGCCTGTGGGACATGGTCCAGGAAGTGAGCTTGAAAGGGGTAGGGTAACAAACCCTCAGCAGGGGGTGCACATCCACACAGCACAGAAACAGCTCTTAGTGGACTTGTTTTTTTTTAGGGGAAGCAGAAGCAAAATAAGCGTACAACAACATTCTTCCAGTTCTGCAATGCAGATTCAGGGATATTGTTATGTACGGATGTGGCAGCGAGAGGGCTGGATATTCCTGAAGTTGACTGGATTGTGCAGTATGACCCTCCAGATGATCCTAAGGTAACTGGCATCCTGAGATGTCATCAGAATGGCTCCTTATTGGAGAATGCCCTACCATCCCGGTTCCCTGGGAAACACATTCCTGTCCACAAGGATTAGCCCTTCTATGCAGCCACTCTGCAGAGAAGAATGTTAGAGTCTTGGAGTGATGTCTCCAGAGCAGCAGGTGCCTGAGGGGAGTAACTGGCTTAAGAAGTAGATAAAATTCTTTATTTATAATACAATAAGCTGCATTAAGAACTGTTTTCAGCAAACAGTGGGCTGTAATAAATTGACACTTTTAAAGCCATCTTGAAGATGAGTTATACTTAGGACCCGTGTATTAGATCACAGGGCTAATGTCATCATGGTGTGCAGTCTTGTCATTGACCTGTCAACATTAGGGGTAGTGTTAGCAAAAGGTCTTCCAGCCTAACCCTGTAGCACCTGGTGAAGGTGAGTGCCCCAGCCCTGTGGGAGGTGTAGCCTCTCCACAGACGTGCTGCCTGCCTCTTGCCCTCCCGGGTACATGCTCAGTGCAGCTTTATTGAGCAGGCTGCTATGACAGTTTGTCCCTTCACTCGGGTTTTCTGTCTCCACCCAAGGAATATATTCACCGTGTGGGTAGAACGGCCAGAGGCCTGGACGGAAGAGGGCATGCCTTGCTCATTTTGCGCCCAGAAGAATTGGGTTTCCTTCGTTACTTGAAGCAATCCAAGGTAAAGACCCTGTGTGGGGAGTATCAGGTTGGACAAGAGTCCTCTTGGTGTAGGGGCTGTGAGCAGACACCATCTCTAGATGCAGCAGGAGAGTCTGGAGTCAAAGCATTGTTAAAAGTCATATCACAGGCAAACAAGACTTTCCACGTTTCGGGCCCAGCCCTCTAGCTCAGTGGTGCTCAGCAATGCCCCTTTGGCCTAGAGGCACCTGCCCCGTCCCCAGGAGCCCCGTTTCAACCTCCACTCCTTGGGCTCCCTCACGCAAGCATGTCTACCTCTTGCCATCTCCTCCAGGTGACTTTGTTTCTTGCCTTATATGAAGCAGTGGGGTCCCCTTCCCTTCCTCCTCGGCCTCCTCCTTCGGCTCCTTTTGCCCCTTTTTCAGTCAGCTTCTGCCCTTCACACTCCCTTGTAGTCAGCACTTTATCATCTCGTCTCCCTGTAAAGTATAAATTCAGCCCTAAGCCCATTCTCCTGCCACTGCCTCCAGGATAGCTGCTGCCTGCTGCTTTTCCCCAGTCTGCCTTCTGGGGAAAGGTGGTTTATATTTTTTCCAGTTGGCTCCTACTCAGTCCTCAGCCAGCTTAACCTGGCTTTGGCCTGATTACACCTAGCGGCACGAATCATCAAACCCTTAAGTGGCTCCTTGCTGCTAGGCCATGCGGGTGAGTGTCAGGCCTTCTCATCCATGACACGGCTCCGCCTCAGCCCTCCAGACATAAGCTTGCTACGCAGGTTTCCTCTGCCCTAGAACTCTGCAGTTCCCTGAAGTTTGCCTACAGCCTTGGCACACTTTCTCTAGAAGTTGTTTCCAGCTTCTGAATCTCCTGCTTTCAGCCAACTGCTCTCACTTCTGTGAAGCTGTTTCTGCTTTCCTGCCCTCTGTATCCTGGCAGCACACATGCTCTTTGAGTTGTTTCATTATTTTCCTGTGTTCTCCGCAAAACTGCAGGCTTGCTCTCTGGGCAGAGTCCAGGACGTGGGCACTACTGTTTTTCCCCCCGGTAGCTAGCACAGGTCTTAGGCTTTTCTGTTTATGTAATAAGTGATGAGTGACGGTGAACTATTCTTACAGGAATTTGTCATCGTCATGATCTCTAGTGTCACAAGCTCCATCCACAGGACACAGGATGGTACTGAGACCTTTTTTGACATGGAGGAAAAGGGCTAATGGTCCTCAGGCTTGCCAGGCAATGTGCCGCTCAGCTATAACCCCGACCAGCTAATGGTCCCTCTGTCTAGACGCTTTAGGCTGGTTCCTCAGTGCAAATAACCAGCATCACAGACCACCAGAGAGAAATGCTTCACTCACTGAGCATCCCTATGTGGTTACTTGTCTTAAAGAGAGGAGGCTCCAGGTGTGATTTGTGGGAGCTTAGCAGAGCAGAGCTGGAACTCTGCATTGACGTGGGGAGTCTGGAGAAAGGTTTGACTGCCTATCCTGGGAGAAGCCCTCAGACTTTGGTATCTTTTCCTGTTTTTAAGAACTGCTGAGCTGTATTAAAACCACTGTGACCTCGCTCTGCTCACCTTCCTTGCTGGTTTGGGGCATATTTCACCTTATTCATCCATCTGAGAATCTGAATGTTAGTCACCCTAGTTTCTTAATCTTTATTTTGTTCTTTCCTAGGTTCCACTAAGTGAATTTGACTTTTCCTGGTCTAAAATTTCTGACATCCAGTCTCAGGTACGCTCCACTGCCACCCCTGTAGTGTTACAATGTTATTTGTGTTTCAATGGGTGGTGCTGTCATCTGAGTCCGCCCTTTTGTAAGGTGGGACCTACACTCTGTGATTCTTAAGGTTTCTTTGCATGCTGTTTTCCATTAGCCCAGGGCTC
This sequence comes from Dinomys branickii, assembly GCA_004027595.1. Classification (NCBI taxonomy): domain Eukaryota; kingdom Metazoa; phylum Chordata; class Mammalia; order Rodentia; family Dinomyidae; genus Dinomys; species Dinomys branickii. The sequence goes on from PVLD010017160.1 coordinate 23,557, forward strand.
TGAGAACTTGAGCATTATTCTAACCACGGCATCGTTCTGCAAATAGTCCAAGCCTGGTACAAATGGTTCCAACGACAGTGTTTGCAAGATAAAGTTTGGTATTGCTAGAAGTCTGCTTTTTTATTTTATTAAAACATGTTTAGCCAGGTATAGCATCGTACAGTCCTGGCACCCTGGGAGACTAAAACAGGAGAATTGAAAGCACTCTGGGAGGGGCTGGGGATATAGCCCAGTGGCGCAGCACCTGCCTGAAGGCCTTCTGGGAGACCGAAGCTGGGCAGTTTAGCAACTTAGCAAGACTTTGTTTTAAAATTAAAAAATAAGAAAGAACTGGGGATATGGCTCAGTGTGAAGGCCCTGGGTTCAAAGGTACAATGTTTGTTTCTATTTCAGCTTGAAAAATTGATTGAAAAGAACTACTTTCTTCACAAGTCAGCCCAGGAAGCATACAAGTCGTACATCCGAGCGTATGACTCCCACTCTCTGAAGCAGATCTTTGATGTTAGTAACCTGGATTTGCCTCGGGTTGCTCTGTCGTTCGGGTTCAAGGTGCCTCCTTTCGTTGATCTCAGTATCCTTTTCATGGTTACCAAGTCACCCTGCAGTCAGGGTGCACAAGCATGACGTAGCAGCAGGCTGATGCGTGTCCTGGTTGTCATGCAGAGGCTCTGGTTCATCCTACATGGGCCTGGGGCCGGGCGGGGATTAACTGTCAGGATGGGGTCAAGAACAAAGCCATCTAGGGCTTAAATCTTAAGAAAGATGAGGGAACGTGAGTGTCAGAGGCAGAGGTAAGTTGTTTGTAGCAGAAACACAGAGATGAGCGAGAGCTCAGGTTGCTAAGGCTGTGCTGTACCATGTACTTGAAGGAATGGCTGAAGAGAAAGGACAGGATCTTTCTGAGTTTAAAACCCCTTAGAGCCAATAGAATTTTTCACAGACACTGCTTGTTTAACAACTGAGTTCCCACAACAAAATCATTAACTGAATTGGTTGCTAAGCGAGGAATTGCATATAGTATATACATTGTAATATTCAGAACAGAACAAGTGGTCAAAGGGAACTCCAATCTGTTAGTGTTGCTCTTCTTTGCATAACTCTTCCATGTAGTACTGTAATGCTTAAGAACATAAAACTACAGTACCATCCGGTATAGGATAGTCAGCAAAAATTACAGTACTGTATAAACAAGGTGTTTTATAAAAAAGTCATTGAAGGTCTACAAAAAAACACATAGAGACCTGTACAAGAAAAGAGATGGGTTGTAAGTCTGAGCAGTCATTAAATGAGGAACTGTAGAAGTAAACGGAACATTTGGCAAAATAAAATTTATGTGTTGCTAAAGGTAACAGGCAAAGGGAGTACTTGCAGTTGATTCTGTTGCAATTTATAGTGTATTTGTTACGTATTTCAGTGGAAGAAACAAACGCTGAGAGACACCCATTGTTAATGCTGCAGCAGCACCTCCCCAGGGACAGAACCAAATTTGGGTTGCCATCGCCAGTAGACATGGGATAAACGTCTACTGTAGTGAATACCTGCTGCCAGCACAGGGAGCTCCTTCACTGCACTGAGCGTCCCAAGTCCACTCCAGCAGAAGTAGAAGTTTATTGTGACATTGAGGGTACTTTTTAATATGTTTTTATGTCTACTTGTCTTGAATTCTGTTGGGTGGAGAAAAAGATTAATATGATTATTGCACTCAGCTTTGAAATCTTAACCTGCTAATTTGCGTCCATAAGTATGTGGCCACGCCTATTACAGTGCAGTTTTGTCACAAGCTCATCTCACATTTCCGTTTTTGTAGGAAGGGTTGTGGTTGAGGACAGTGCTGCTGTGCTTGGTGGTTTTTCTCTGGGTACATGTTAGATTGCAGCCCATTGCCTTGGTTGGTTGATTTCCTTAACCAGCACCGTAGACGTGAACAGCAATGAAGGCAAGCACAGAAAGAGAGGCGGCGGCGGCGGGTTCGGCTACCAGAAAAGCAAGAAAGTCGAGAAGTCCAAAATCTTTAAACACATTAGCAGGAAACGGTCAGACAGCAGGCAGTTCTCACACTGAAGACAAATTCCTTTGATGTGGAGTAACCCTCCTGAGATGAATTTTTTCTCCTTTACAAAGAAAGTTTTTTAGCCCTTCAAGTCTTTTTGCTGTAAGCGTACAATTTTTTAATTTTAAATACCCCTTGCAAAAGTTTTTGTTACTGTTTCACTACCGATATTCATTTCGTACCTTTCCTTTTGGCTACATGAAGATTTTTGTGGCATGGTTGCTATGCTTACTTGGCAGAGTGAGCTAGTGTGCCAGACAGGTGGTGGTAATCCAGAAGAAAATCTAGGTTTACCCTTCAGTTTTGTGTCTTGGACCTCAAGGGTTTGGAGCAACTCCTGAAAATGCTGTAGTTCGAAAGAGCAGAGCACTTTGGAGACACACAAGTAGCTCTAGGTAAAAGGTGCTGTTTTGATATTCCTGGCTTTAAAACAACAATCTTTCTTTAGGAAGGGAGGAAGGAAATCTTTAAGTTTGTTGTAAGGTGATTTGGATTTTTCTAGAATCTTCCAACTGTAGCATACTTAAAAGGCAAGGGCAAATCTCAGTAGACTTAAAAGCAAGTCTGAAACAGTTCTTGAAGAAAAAAAATTACCTCTCCTAGGTCCATGAAACAAAAAATACATGTGTAGTGAAATTGAAATGAGAACAGAACAGAAAACAGGAATATGTGTTTGTGTGGGACCACTTGACTTCTGGGGAGTTTTGTGTGGTATAAAACTCCAAAATAGCTAAATTTAGTAGCAATTCAAATTGCTATGATACCATTTAATATTTAGGAAACCCTATTAAATGTAGTTCGGCAGAAGTGTAGAGAAAGGAGTCGGACGAATGGCAGTACAGCGGAGAAAGAGGACAGTGTCCACTCCTGCGTGACCGTTGTCTTCCCGGCTGCGCGTCTTTGGGTTTCAGGCCTTGACTGCTGAACACCTAGCTTGGCTTGTTGGGTTCCTAATTCCTGACATAAAATAACTTTCTTTAGTACTGTTTGTTTCAGAAACAGTTGTGTTTCAAAAAATACACAAAAGCAAAGGAAGAAAACCACTGGACAGAAGTAATACTGTTGATATTTTGGTATGTGACCTTCCAGATTTTTATATGTATATTTATACTTTTTAATTTTTTATCAAAAATGAAGTCATCTGCCTACTACTAATAACCAGATTGTCTCATATTGTTTACCTGTGTCATTAAATAATTGCTCCATCATTTTATATTGCATTTCTGACTGGGCTCTGTTAATCCTTGGTTGTTGTACCGAGTTTGGCTTCTCCAATACCTGCTTGACCCCTCTGACTGTGTCTGCATGTCTGGTGTCCCTCTTTGTCTTGCTTTTGTCAATCGCCAGTGCGAGTCAGCCTCCAGGTGTTTTGTGAGGAAAGTGTACTTGGCTGTAGACATTCTTGGGGTACTATGTGCTGGGTACTGTTTACTGTTGCAGTGGCAGGAAGATCCAGAGTAGGGACATCGAGACAGATTTCATTTGCCAGGACAGGGTGCAGAAGTGAGAGAGTCTGTAGCAGAATCTTACAAGTCAGACCAGCAGCATCTGCAAGGCTCACCTGCACACGAAGGGTTCCTTAGGTTCCTATGCTAAGAGCACAGCTGGTGGCAGATGTGAGCAGTTGACGGGTGAAATTAAGTGGCTCCATCCATGAAGGTTAGAAGGCAGCAGCGCCAGGAGCCAAGCAGATCACTGTGCAAGTAGAGGTCCTCAGTCAGCAGTGGACCACTAATCACTGCTGTATCTAAATTGTTTTAGTCTTACCCAGTTTAGTATAAGTAAAGCTGGACTCAAGATAGCCCAGAAGGGCCTTCTTCATAACTTAAGTAAGGGTTCCAGTGTATGCTCAGAACCACACCATTCCTGGGTCAGATTCTAGCTGTGCTATTTACCAACTTTTCTAGGCCCGTTTCACCAGAAAAATGAGAGCAGTACTGCATGTGTCACAGGTAGAATCAAATAAGCTAATGTGTGGAGCTTGGAGTTTAGTGGTTTGTACGTTGCTTTGTATGTTAGCTGTCTTCACGCATCTGGTGTGAAAACCTTGCCACCAAAGGCATCTGGGATGGGGACTCATCACACAGCTTGAGCCTCTCAATGAAGACAGGATTTCTGGCAGTCTGAGTCCCCCAAAGTGGCTGTCAGGTGGATTGGTGGCCACTTTTAGGGCCACTGTAGTTGGAGTCAACAACAGTGTGTCCTTAGATAAATAACCCCCATTCATCAAAAATCACAAGCTTGTTGATGCCAGGAACTATAGAGGACACAGGCAGGGCCCGTAGGAGGCTGGTTGCACTGTAGAGGTCTTCAGTTACAATCCTGTTTCAAGTAATGTGAAAGTGCAGATGTGCAGTCCTGGTTTTGTTTGTTTTGAGGGAGGGTTTTGTTTTTGGTGGGAATGGGGTTTGAATGCAGGGCCTTTGCACTGGGCTAATACATCCTCAGCCTTCTCTTTATTTTGAGACATGGTTCCTGTAGGTTGTGTAGTTCCTTAGGCAGGGCTCAAACCTCAGATCCCCTTGCTTCAGCCTCCCAGAGTGCTGAGATTATAGATGTGTCATTCTTGACCTTGCATTTTGAGTTTCAGTGAACAAATTTTCTTTAGATGGTCTAGACCTTTGGTGGAGTAAGGAATCTCTAGGAGATTCTCATGCACAGTTAGGTTGGAGGACGACTAGTCTGGAATCCATTCATACACAGCCTGTTACTAAGCTTTTTCTGCTCTGATCTTGCAAAGTGAAGATGATCATCACAGGAAGGAATGTCTAATCCACAGGTGTACTTGGGGGTACACACACTTGGACTTTATAGAGGGAAGCAGCTGTGCTTTTGTTAGAATGTCTCATGTAGGAAGAAGCATGCCTCAGGCAACCTTTACTCATGGCACCCATTGCTCCCTCAGCCAAAGCCTCAGGTCCCCCAGCAGTGAATCACTGTTGTCAGCACAGGAGATGAAACCAATTTGCCTTGGCCACATGTCCTTGACAAGAAAGCTGTTCTCCCCTGTGGGACTCAGCATCTGCATGTATAATTTTATAGGGGAAAAAAGGCAAAGGACAACTGCTGCCCTGGGACCACCTGGGCCGAAAGCACCTCCCAAGAGGCAGAAGAGGGGCACAGGTGTTTGTGTTCTTCACCATAGAAGAAAGGGCAGGATAGCGGGAGAGTGTACACGTCATGCTCACTCATGCACTTGGGAAGACATGGAGAAATACATCTGACCTCGGGCTCTGAGCTAAGCACTTAACTCCTCCAAGCTTCCCGGCTGCCCCTGAAGAACAGTATCCTCTTTGTGATTTAAGGAGGAAGCAGAAATCAGAAGAGAGTGCATGGTAGCTAGTGAGCAAATAGCCTAGCCGGGATCCAAATGCTGTTCTGTCGATTCCGAGCCAAGGGCACTTTCCCACTCTGAACAACCCATGGTAGGCTGAAGTGGCACTTCTGTCTTCCCTGTTTCTCCGTAAGTAATGCTAGTGGTGTCCGAAGGCACAAGAAGAGAAAGCGCCAAGAACCTGAGCCCTAACCACACTGGTTAGCTGCGCAAGGACACACAAGTTTGGCCTCCAGTCCTGGCTGATGCAGCGGTAGAAATGGCCCTGGTAAGTGAGACAGCACAGGGACAGTGCCCTTGACTTCGTTCTCCTAATGTGTATTTGCACACTGACTTGGGGGAAGAACCTAATGTACAAAGGTGGTTCCCATTCAGTCCTACAGACTCACAGTGAGGGATCTCAGGCACACCCAGGAGAAATGTACCACAGAGAGAAAACCAAGGGCTGAGCTCGAAAAGCCTCGGGGAGTGTTATGGTCTGTGCCTGGACGCCCCCCAAAGCCTCGTGCGGTCACGGGCAGTTTCTAGGGTTTGTGATTGATTCACGGCCCAGTGCTGGGATTACGGTATGAGTGCTGCACCCGCCCTGGGGCAGGGAGCCTTTCAGAATACAAGGAAGGGAAAGAGCCTTGCTCTTTACCTGTTTGCTCTTGTTGCTTTTGCTGTCTTCTGCCTACCATGAACTGTTCTTCTCCATGAAGCCACCCTTCCTTGGAGCCAGCTGATTATGGACTGAAACTTCCATACACTGAGCCAGACAAGCCTCTCCTTCCCTAATTCTGGGCTTCAGGTATTTTGTCTTACCAGTGAGAGAGGTAACTAAGAGAGCTGTGGCAGAGTAAGTCCCACCGGTGCTACAACTGGTTAACAGTGAAGAAAGGGAGAAAACAAGGTGATGAGGCCATGTATTGTACCGGCAGAGGCAATGAGGAGACAGCATGGAGAGCTTTCAAGCCTTGGCTGTGGAGTCTTCCCTTGAGTCTGGCCCTGTCACTTAGCAGGGACCTTTCCTGTGCCGCCGACATTTATAAAATCAGTCTTCACTGGGTTACTGTGGCATTACATGAACCAGCACCATGTGCACCAGGAACAAGGGGCGTTAGCTACTAGCCCAGTCTGTCGCTCCCTTCAGGGAGGGAACTGAGGGATAACAGGAGCCTCAGAAAATCAGAAATGATGCTGGCAAGATTCACTATGAAGTTTGAGTTTGAGTTCAGTTTTCAGCAGAAAAGCAATGTAACGTACAGTCATGTGGTTAGATTCATCCTGGCTAGTGTTGAGCATGGAAAAGACAAGGGTGCAAGACCATGTCTCAAAATTAAAAAATAAAAGGCTAGGGATGCAGATCAGTGTGAAAGCCCTGGGTTTAATCCCTAGTGTGGAGGGAGGGGTCTGTATTTGTGAGAGTGAACGATGGAGACCACTACAAAGTGGCTGTGAGCAGGATTTATATTAACTAATTGGTTTTCCGTGTTTACTTGTGAGTTGTCTGAAGCTTAGGCAACTTGTCAGAAGGTGGGCAGGAGATATAGTATGTAAACCTCTGAGTCACTGGTAACCTTGAGGCCTGAGGCCTGTATTGGCCCATGAAGCTGTGACGTCACAAAAGACAAGATAAGGACGTCTGGCTCCAACCCGAATTAACTGCAAGGAGACTGCAGATGCAGGCATCTGACTCCTGCTGTGAAGACCTTCCTGGAGATAACATAGTTCTCCTAAATTAACAGTCTATTACTAAGAGAAGCTCGTAAAGATTTTCCCAAGTCCAGCTCAGATTCCTGCATGTTCTTGAGTATCCTCCTCCTTTGTAAACCAAATAAATACAGGCTGCCCAGAGACACCTTTGTCTAAACTCAGAGAATACCAAAGCTGTAAGAGAGTAAGACCCTCCTGGAGCCCTGAAAACATTTCAGTACTTAAGCCTTTGCAGTCCACTCACTTGGGAGATTGCAGGCTTGATCAGACCGCAATAAATAAGGGTTATTTAACCCCATAATAGAAGTCATTTATAGGATTCATTTCTCTTTTGGGGACTAGTACCACTTTTTCCTCAAGAAAATTATCTCTGGTTTTGGAAGTACAAGGTATGAGAAAAAGCTAGACAACACAACTTACCAAGTACCAAATTACTGGGGGGAGGGGACTAAATTCATTAAGATCTGTATTATCAAGTAATTACTGTTGCAGTCCATACTCAGCCGGCTCCAAGTCACAGTGGCACATGGCAGAGGGCAACACTTCATGGCTGCAGAAGACAGCAAGAACAGGCAGAACAAAAGGGAGGAGCAGCAGCAAGCAGCCTCTTTCCCTCTCTACACTGTATGCAAACTATCTGCCCCGTGGCTGGTATAGCACTCACACCCATAATGCTAGCACTGGACCCTGAATCAATCATAAACTCTAGAAGCCCGCCCCATGACTGCATAAGGCTTTGGGGAGGATATCCAGGCATAAACCATAACACCAAAAATAATGCTTGTTAGCTGTTTGCACAGGGGCCAACGTGAGAATAGCAGTGGAAAAGAGAGTTGTCACATTACAGTGAGAGGAGAGTCTGCCATGTGAGGAGGTATGGGACAGGTGTAGCTCTTAATGAAGTTTTTTTTAAGGAGGCATAGTATATGGGATAGCTTTATTAACAATTCACATGCCACAAAATTCACCCACTTAAAGTGTATATTAATTGTTTTAATCGGCAAAGTTGCAGCTATCACCATAATTTTAGAACATTTTCATATCCTCGAAACAAAACAAAGCCCTATACTCTGCGGTCACTTTTCTTTCCCAGCCTGCCCTTAGCTACTAACAACCAGTATTCTAACACAGTGTTGTCTGTATAGCTTTATCTATTGTAGACTTTTCCTATAAATAGAATCAAATGTGACCTTTTTGTCTAGTCTCTTTCTATTAACATAATGTTTTCAAAGTTCACCCATATATATCAGTACTTTTTTATAGCTGAATATGCCATTGTATAGATACACAGTATTTTATTTATCCACTAATAGACGTGTAGGTTGCGTCTACCTTTTGGTTATTATGAATAATACATTACATATTATGTTGCCTGAGGGTTCCAGTTTTTCCACATTCTTGTCAATTGTCATTCATACACATATATATATATATGTGTGTGTGTTTATATATATATATATATATACACACATATATATATATATTGTGTGAACACTTGTGTACACACTTTTGTTTGAAAACTTGTTTTTAATTCTTTTGGATATATAACTAGGAATAAAAATTCTGGGTCATTATCCATTCCCCTCCTAGGTATCTTTCCAAAAGAATTAAAAGCATCTGTGTTGGTTTGGGGCTTATTTTTGCAAGGGGAACAGTGTAATACAGGACACATACTTTATATGATTATTTACAATAGTCACTCAAAGAACAATATACAAAAGAGTGCATGAAATCTATTCACACTAAGACCAAAGAATCCTGCTGAGGGCCTGGATCTCATAGAAATATTGTACATGAGTCCAGCTGAATACCTAGAGCTTATAACAATGCCTTCCATGAATCCAACTGGAGGCCCAGAGCCCATGATAACATCTCATGCAGGCCTGTTTCACGGATCTGTGCTGGGAAGGCCCAAAGACCCAAAGGTGGAATCTAGGAAGTCTATGCCAGTGGGAGGAAGGATATGTGCTAGCAGGCTGAGGGATCTGCAATGGAGCCAGGAAGTGATGCTTAGAAGAACCAGAGTTCCCCTGAAAGGTGCCACAACCATCCTCAGCAACGGTGAGGTCTCAAGCTCCTCTGATGATCAAGATGGCCACATTCCAATCAGGGAAGCCAATGTAGTAAGCTTCTCCAGAAGACCGGCAGTATACCATCTTCCCCTCCAGAGCCAGGAAGTGATGCTCAAAGTGAGCAGCAGAGCTCCCCCAAAGGGAACTAAAGCCATTCTCAGTACTGAGGTCCCAAGCTCCTTGGAGGATGAAAACAGCCAAGTTCATCAGGACAGCCAGCATGATGAGCTCCTCCAACAGAACCAACAGCTTCCACCAGCTCCAACAGCCTTTCTCCACTCCCAACAGCCATAACTTTTCCTTCTCCAGTTCTGCCTCTTATGCTGCTGGCAACAGTCCCCACGTGGGCCACTCTTACTCAGTTCAGCTGTGGGTTATAAGGTCACCACCAATTATCAGTCCGCTACAGCATCATACCACAATGACATATGCACACCCATGTTTATAGCAGCACAGTTTATAATAGCTAAATCTTGGAAACAACTCAAGTGTCCATCAATTGGTGAATGGGTAAGGAAGATGTGTTTTTTTTATACAGTGGAGTACTACTCTGCAATAATGAAAGATACACTCAAGATATTTCTTAAGAAAATAGATGTACCTTGAGTCTATATTATAAGTGAAGTAAATCAGACACGAGTGAATGCCAGATACTGAAAGTGTAGTCAGGGACCAAAATGTATTTTGAAATAGGAGGAAAATGTTCAAATGGGGAGGGGAATAAAAGAGAGGGGAAGGGGAAAGGATGAAGGAAAAATTATAAAAAAACACATGGAAACGAAGCTTTGTAAATGGGTATGGAGAGGTGGAAGGGAGGGGATGGGAGAAAAAAAACAAGTGACATGTACAGGTACAAGTTCTCTATGATAAATGTGATCATTATATGTATCTAAAATGTACCAATAAAATGAAATTAGAGAAAAAAAAAGACCTGCCAATAACAACAGAGCTGGAGCCGAGTTAAAAACTCTGGGTCATGATAATTCTGTTTTGTATATTGAAGAATTACCAAAACTTTTTCACACCAGCGGCACCATTTTACATTATGTTACCTGATGGTTCTAATTTTTCCATATTCTTGCCAATGTTTTATATATATATTCATATAAAATTATAGCTATGGTAGGTGTAATATGATGTGTTGGTTATTTTTCTCATTGCTGAGACAAAAGTACCTGACACCCATAGTTAAAGGAGGAAGCGTTTGTCTAGCTCGGTTTGTAGAGGTTTCAGTCCATGACTGGCTGGCTCCAAGATGGGCGGTTTCAGAGAGTAGAACAGTTCATGGTGGGCAGAAGACAGTAAAAGCAATAAAAGGGGAGAGAGACAAGTCTTCTGTCCCTTATGTTGCATGCAGGCTACCCACTCTAGGGCCGGTACGTCACTCACACCCATAAATCCAGTGTTGGACCATGAAGCAGTCACAAACTCCAGATTCAGCTCCCTCCAAAAAGCCGGCTCCACATGAGGCTTTGGGGGTTTATCCAGACACACACACACACACACACACACACACACACACACACACACACGGATGTATGGTATCTCATTGTGGTTTTGATTTCCAATTCCTAACCACAAATATCATTTAAAATCTTTTCACATGCTTGTTAGCTATTTGCACATCTTTGAAAAAAAAATTACTCAGATACTTAGCCCTCTTAAAAATTAGTTTTGTTATCATTGAGTAGAGTTTTTTTATATATATTTCAAATACTATACTTACTAAATGTATGGTTTCAAGTAGTTTCTCCCACTGTGTTGTCTTTTCACTTACTAGTGTCCTTTAATACATAAAAGTTTTCAAGTTTGATCAAGTCTAGTTGGTTTATTTTTATATTTGCTTGTATCTTTAGTGTTATGTTTAAGAAACATTGCCAAAGCCACAGTCGTAAAGATTTTCCTTTATGTTGACTTCTAAGAGTTTTATAGGTATAAATCTGTTTCAGTCCTTAATTCTTAGTTCAGTTTTGTAAATGCTGTAATGTAAGGATTCAACTTTAATCTTTTACACGTGGCTATCCAGTTATTGCAGATTCTGCATTGAAGACGGTATTCCTTTCTCCAATGTCACCACTGTCAAAAATCAATTGACTATAAACAAGTGGAATTTTTTGTGGGTACTCATTTCTAGCCCATTGGTCTGTGTGTCTAGTCTGATGCCAGTACCATGCCACTTTGATTACTATAATTTTACAGTAAGGTTTGAATCTCCAACTTCATTCTTTGTTTAGTTGTTTTAAGATATTCCAGGTCTCTTAAGATTTCGTATGAATTTCAGGATTGGGTTTCCAGCTCTGCTAAAAGAGATTGTGACTGTGATAGGAGTTACATTGAATCTGTAGATCATTTTGAGGGCTACTGCTATCTTAAAAGTATTATTTTCTAGGGCGTGAACATAACCTCACTTCATTTAGTTAGGTATATTTATTTCTTCCAGCAATCTTTTCTCAGCTTTCACTTACAAGTCTTGCAGCTCTTTGGTCACACTTATTCCTACATATTTGATTCACCTACAAACAGAGGTAGCCTTATTTTGTTTCTTTTTTCTTGTCTAATTGCACAACTTGTACTCTTTTAAACAGAGGTGCTGAAAGTGGACATCTTTGTCTTATTCCTAATCTTAGGTGAAAAGCTTTCAACCCTTGACCATTGAATATGAGGTTAACCATAGTTTTGACATGCACTTTGTAGTTTGCTTCAAAAGGTCCCTTCTAAACTAGTTGATTGTTCTGTTTTAGAGGGTTAGTGACTTTGTCAAATGCTTATTCTACATGTAAGCATAATATTTTTAAAATTTGGAAACAAGACCTAGAGGTCAGCTGGTCCTTCGTCCTTTACATATTCAGATAACACAAGAAAGAGAACCACCTTCAGTTTCCACTCTGATTGACTTTCATTAGTACCTCCTGAAGTCACTAACGGACATTATGGCTAATATTTCACTGAGTGTCCAGAATATGTCATCGGTCAGTCATGTCTGGGTGAGGAGCAGGGATGGTTGTGGACAATTCCAGAACCTGTATCATCTTACCCTCAATAAAGAACACCAGGATACTAAGGTGTCACATCTTGACACTGGAATGTAAGACAGCATTTCTTTTGAGTAGATGCACTCTACTGTCCAATGGCTTTGAAAACAAATCTCCAGTGGGCCAACCATACACAAGAAACTTGTAAAAGGAAAACAGAGAAAGTCATAAAATCTTCCATGACAAGATTTTCTGGGAAATGAGAAAGCAATTTGTATGTAAAGCTTTATAAAACAAAATGTGAACAGCTCATATCCATTTAAGTTGGTTATTTTTTCTTCATCCTTTATGTGTAATTTCAAATCAACACATTTCCAAAAGGACTTCCAGTGAAAAGATGATAATAAAAATAGAGGTTATTTTTTAAATTATAGAAAAGGGAAAAGATACATGAAAAAATAATTTCTGCAATAAAAATTAGAGTCATAATAAGACTATACTTAACTACAATGGCTATAATTTTTTAAAAGCACAAAATAACAAGTGTTGGCCAAGATGTAAAGAAATTGTGTGTGTGTGTATTAGAATGTAAAATAGTAACAGCCATTGTGGAAAACAACTTAGTGGTTCCTCAATAAATTAACATGGAACTACCAAGGGACACAGCAATTCAACTCCAAAGAAAATAAAAACAAGGTCCCAAATAGACTCAGACTTCCATGTTCACTGCAGCATTATTCAAAATAGCTGGAGTTGTAAATAACCCAAGTGCCCATTAGTAGATCAATGGATAAACAAAATGTGATGTATACACTTCAGTTAAAGATTATTTATACATAAAAAGGAATGAAATTGTGGTACACACTACAAATGGAAGACTTGAAAACACTGTACTAAGTGACAATAGCCAAACTCCGCAGAGGAGACCTCATACAATCCCATGTACATTACATATCTGGCAAAGGAAAGACTCAGGGAAAAGTAGAGTAGAGGTTGCCAGGGGCTGAGGGAGAGACAAAGGGGAGTTATTGCCTAATGATTGTGGAGTTTCCGTTTGACGTGAGGAAGAAGGTTAGAAATAATGGTGAAATTTGCACACATTATGAATAAAATTAGTGCCACCAAATTGAATAAAATGTTTAAAATGGCAAATTTTATATTTTCCACATTTAAAAGTGATTAAATGTGATCCTAAGCATCTTGATGCTTAGAGGGGATGTGAGACTGGTGCACTAACATGTTCAAGAGCCCTAGCTTTTGTCCCACAAGAACAAAATTCCCTTAAACCAAGGGCAGCTCTGGTACCACCAGAGTCTCAGTCCTTACACCACTCACACCGTTCGGGCACCACAGTAGTGAGTCAGAGGCTGTGAACAGGCCGGTGCAAACCATATATACTAGTAAGGGAAAAAATCAGAATGAATAATGTGGTCTCTTCACACAGGTCAGTTCATGGTTCCCCAAATATGTAGCCTAGGAAGTGAGATCATTGAAGAAGCAGAAGAGAAATGAAACAGTCATGCCCTGGGACTTCTGGGATGACCATACTTTGCATAAAATCAGAGTGGGGTCTAGAGACCCCTAGAGTCTCAAGTTCCAATTCTCCCATCCCTCTCCTATCTTCCTTGGCTTCAAATCAGACAGACTTGAAATCTCTTTAGCAATTCTAATTAATCTTGCCAATTTCTCAAAATATTTCTTCTTTCCCATTGTCTTTGAGTCCAAGCTGTGTTCACTTTCCAGTGGATCAATGCAGTTACCGCCTGCTATGATTTAGATCTTAAATGCAGCCCAGCCCCGATGCCTGCGGAGTTATGGGGAGTGCTGGAGCCTTCAGTAGGTGGCCTAGTGGATCGTCTTTATGTTACTGCTGATATGGCACAGAAGACGATTGTGAGGCCCTGGCCCCTTCCTCTTTCTCTCCTTTTTTTTTTATTCCCTAGCTATAAAGTGAGTGATTTTGCTCCACCACATGCCCACACCCTAAAATGCTGCCTCGTCACAGTCCCAAAAGAAATGGGAACAATTAATCAGTGGAGCTGTATTAGTGAGCTTTCTCACCGGTGGGACTTAGTACTTAACACCCACATCTTCAAGCGAGGGAGCTTTACTTTGGCTCATGGTTTCAGAGGTTCGGGTGTGGATAGGTAGCTCCGCAGCAGAGACATCATGGTGGAAGGAAAGCTGCTTAGTACATGGTGGCCTGGAAGCAGAGCAGGGGAACAGTGCCAGGGAGGAAAGCAGCGAGACACCGGATATAGACCACATGATCATGCCTCCATGACCTACCCAGACATACCAGAGGGTGTGCTTTACTACTTCCCTGGGAAGGTCCCAAGCCAATAGAATTGGTGGTGAAGTTTAACCATCACAGGAATCTCTAAACTGTGAGCCAAAATAACCTTTTCTTTTTAGAAGTTGATTATCTTGGGCATGTCTTATAGTAAAGGAAAGCTGACTTACACACCACCCAACAGGTTTCCTTCCTCCAGTTCAGTCCTAACTCTAGGCCATCACATAAACTGCTGGCAAAATGACACACCCAAGGGCATTGACCCAGGAGGGGAAAAGATGGTACCCTCTCCTAAGTACCCATTATTATTGCAAGCCTCCCAGGAGGGGGAAATAAAACAACAAAGCCACCAAATGTTTATAAAATAGTGCTAAGCTACATGTTCAACCCCAGTCACCTTTCTACTTTATAACACGTAAGAAAGTTTTTGTTAAGATAGGTGAAAATAATACCACTAGCATCAGGTATCATGATGACCTTTCATCCGCCCAGCCCCAACAATTACTTCTTGTCACCTATACCTAAGTACCGTGTATCACGTCTCTCATCTGTTCAATATGATGTCTAATTCCTCCTCACTGCCGTGGGTGCTCAAACATTTCAGCGTGGCTACTGAACCACAAGCTTGCATATCTAAGCCGCATGTCATTTGCTTTGCCCACATAAAACTCACCATTCACACGCTGGGGATGCTCATTCTCAGATCACTCAAGCCATTCCCTTCCCCTGCCGTGCCCTGTACTGCCATTTCTCCTCCTTTTCTTTTCCTTCTCCTTTCTCCTCCGATTCTTCTCCTCCTTCCCCTGCTTCTCCTCCTCCTCCTCCTCCTCCTCCTCCTCCTCCTCCTTCTCCTTCTCCTTCTCCTCCTTCTCTCATTTCTTTCATATGTATGTTTTACTGGAGATTGAATTCAGAGTGTACTGAGCTACATCCCAGCCCATTTTTTTTTACAGTTTATCAGCCCTTTTTTTTTTTACAGTTTATATTTTGAAACAGGCTCACACTATATGACTAAGTTCCCCGGGCTGGACTTGAAATTGCCATTTCTCCTTTGGCCTCCCAAAGTGCTGGAATTTTAGGCATGTACCAGCATGCCAGCTAGTTCCTCTTCTTTCGTAAATCCTACGTCTTATGTATCTAGAAGTCCTCACGAAGCATCATACACTCATAGGAGTGCCTTCTGAAAGGGAACTGGGTTATGGAGATGGTATAGTTGGCTAGCTGGGGCCTGGTTGGAAGAGACGGTCACTAGGGTCCTGACTTAGAAGAGCATGGCCCCCTTCCTGTCTCCTCCCTTCTCTTTTTGCATCTCTGTTGCCATGACGTGAGCAATTTCCCACTTCCATGCCCTCCTGCCACGATGTCCTGCATGGATCCAGCCAACCGTGGACGGTAACCACAAACCCAAATACAGCTCCCCTCCCTTAAATTGCAAGTGTCTGATATTTTGTTCCAGAGACTAGGAATATGACTAAGACAATAAGCATCAAAGTAACTCGGAAGAGGAGGCTCTAGCCTCTCACCCAAAGAAATCCAGGGAAGAGAGAGTTAGAACCAAAGAGGAGAGGCAGGAGCAAGGGAAGGTGTGGATCCAGACCCAGGCTGGCTGGAGTGATCTACAAAACTTGAAAGCACTCTTCTCTGCTTCCAAATTAGCATTGCAGGTCACTACCTAGGAAAACTGGAACCTCTAAAGTCTCTCTCTTCACTCCCCCTCCTCTCTCTCTCCCTCTCTCTCTGTCTCTCTCTGTGCCTCTCCCACTAGAAGCTGAATGAAATTCATAAACCTTCCAGGGAAGGAATGAAAGTCCAGGGCTTCCTGAAGTCAAAAGTATCTTCTGCACCAGGCTCTTAGAAAAAGTTGGGGTTTTCACGCTTTTCATCTCAGAGTTTAAAACAGGATAGAGGGGGATTTTTTAAAACTCTATACTTAAATTCATGCCTTTTGGGAAATATTTTATGCTTTTCTTTAAAGTCTTTATGACCACAATTCACCAACAAGCAATGCACTGGGAGGATATTTCTGGATGGGTCTTTATAAGTATTCTATAAAGGTATATGTGAAACTTGGCAAGTATCATTGTATCTTCCTATTTTTTTAACCTATACTTCTCTCAATGATGAATTTTCTATTTCCAAATGGCATGGCTGTAATTAGAAAAATCTTTAGAATTCCTTGATTTATATTGTTTTGAACGTACTTTTCTCTTTTGCTTCTCTGAAGTTAGAAATTTCATCAGTTGGTCTTTCTGGGGCTGGTGTTTTCATTATAAGATCTGGAGCTAAATTCACTGGCCCTTGTTACCTGGAGCTCGGAGAAACTGCACTGTGGGTGCAGGTTGTAAATTAGCCTGAGGGCGGATGTGGGTAAATCCTACACCTGATTCCAGCCATCCTTCCCCACTTCGTCTCCCAGGAGCAGCTTGGCGTGCAGAAAGGGCCAGCTGAGACCCACATGCCAAGCACTCCCTCACCTTCATCTCATTCTGCTCCTGTCACCCGTACTTTGAGGTTCCCCAACAGGTGGCACGTTGCGCCTGTGAGAAAAACAGTGAAAACCAAGCATGAAGCCAGGCAGAGCTTCAGCTGCCACTGATGCATCCTGGGAGGTGACCTGTTCGTGCAGCGTTTTGGCAGCAGGTGGGGGGGGCCTTTATTATTATCATTCCTTGTGGAAAACTCTTGGTTCTTGGCCATGGGCCTTTGTTAGAGATTTGGAATAAAAAAGAAGGGTGTATATGAGCTGAGTTTGCATGGAAATTTGTTGAAAACTACCTTTGATCATATAAAAGGAAGCAGCTGGGGAAGTGGAGGGCAGGAGCTCATGTGCTCATTAGAACTCAGAAGGTAGGAGGAGGAACAATCACTCTAAGGAACTATCTCTCCACCTGCTCCTGCAAAGAAATTAGCTTCAAAACCCACGCAACAGGAAAAACAAATACCAATTATGCCTAGATGTTTCCTTGAACATGTTTTATCATCTCCATCTGATTGCTAACATTACTTTGATAGTGGATTGGAGCTAAGCCCATTGCTTATCTGGAGAAATTATTTCTACCCACTTTAATTCCAAAGCAAATCTACAGCAGTGAGGAGACTGGCACCAGTACCAAGCCCAGAACAGTTTCCTGAGAGAAAAAGTCTGGATGGTTGGGCACTCATAATAGTCTACACCACAGAATAATAGTTCACAGCGTGGAAGAAGAATATGCTTTTAATTGTTAGAGTTCAGTGGAAAATATCGTTGAAGGAATGTGGTTACAGTAGTTGTACAAAAGAAGCTGATGCCATGATCTATATCAATAGAGGGAGAATCTAAATCTAATTTTATCTCCACCTATAAATGTAATAGGGTACCCGGCTGAGACTACATAACCTCATTTTTTTCTTGGTTGCTTCCAAATTTTGGCACTTATGCAGTCATGAGTGAAGTTGCTATAAGCAACCATGTGCATGTTTTGTGTGGACATAAATTTCCTTTTCTTTTGTTTCCCCATGAGTTTTGAAAACCCTGATGGAGATAAGAAGGGTGTGGGAAAAGATGACTATTTTCAAGTTGCAGGCAGCCTTTTGGTTTCTCTGGAGGTGGATGGCTGGCTGGCACCCGTGATAACGGGCAGTGTGAGCCTTTTGGGTAAAGTATCTATCTTTTCTGGAAAGCCAAGGGAGAAAGTTGGTCAGCTTGCCCATTAAAGAGCATTTCACTGAGGACAGCACGCTTCTCTGCCATGTTTCTTTGCGCGGGGGGGGGGGGGGGGGGGGATTTCTTCCCTAAAGGAAACATAACTACTGTCCTATTCTTGAAATTTTTTATTCCACGGGGCGTGTGTGTGTGTGTGTGTGTACACAAGCATTCTTGTTCAGGAATGCAACCACCTGTGGGTGGGAGTGGAATGGAGCAAGGATGGAGCAGGAAGCAATGCGTCCTCATTTTAGATCCTCTGTTTAAAGCGCCACACCAGGCGCCATGGCAGAATGACTGACTGACTGACTTTGTGACATGTGTCTCTTTGGGAGTCTGGATATTATCCAGGGCAGGGGAAGGACTAAGGCGTTGCCTCAGGAGAATAATTTCTTTCTGATGGGAGTGTAAAACACCCCAGATATGGCTATGGTGTGAGAGAGAGTGAGGCTCAAACGCCAGGGATGAGAGAAACCTCTAAGGGCCCTTGTGTGTAGAAAAATGGCCGACCCTCTCGCTGTAATGACATGAAACGGCCATATCCAGCCGCCAGTGGTTTCTCTGTGATGCCTTGTGAAAGAGACTGATTTTACACAGGGACCTAATCCAAGGAGCAATTTCAATGCTGCTGATCCTTATCTGAGAGGCTGGAGGAAGAGAACTGATAGAAGCAAGATTCCCTGTCACCTAAAAGGACAGGCGAGAGGGGACATGTTGGATGGAGACGGTGAATTACCTAAACCTCCGATTCTCAAAAGGAGAAATTCCGCCCCACAGGGACCAGTTGGCATGTCTAGAGATACTTTTAGCTGTCATAACATGAAGTAGCCACTGGCATCTGGTGGGTAGAGGGCCACGAGGATGCCAAGCATCCTGCAGTACACAGGAGAGCTCACAAAACACAGAATTACCCAGTCCAGGATGGGAAGGGTGCTAAGGCAGAGTAAGCCTGGTGAGTGCGGCTTGGGAGCGCTCTGGCCATATCCTTAGGTAGCGCGCCATCTAGTGGAGAGGCAGAAACGGGGCCTTACCAAGTACTGACTTCAAGGTACAGCTAGGTCTGGTGCTGTGGCAGGTGAAGGGATTAGGACCAGCTT
>PVLD010017161.1:0-42745 GCA_004027595.1 Dinomys branickii
TCAACTGTCTGACTAAATTTGCATGTCTGTATATGGGTCCATACATCTACAATTGGAAGATATCAATGGATAAAGCAACAACTACTGTTGAGACCATATCACCTTGTCTATAGATTAGTTGTGATTGTACTATTTTCTATGATAATGGGTGTCTGTTTGTCAATATGTTTTTGTACTTTTATGTTTCTAAAATAAAAAATAAAAATAAAATAAAATAAAATAAAATAAAATAAAATGGGTGTGTGCAGGCATCATCCCCACAGCAGGAGCGGAAGCATGTTTTGTAAACGTGACTGAAGAGGAAGGACCAGGAGCTGGACGAGGGAGGGAGAGAAGGAAAAGGGGACACGGAAGGAGCTGGGGCGCGCTGTGCACTTGCGCCAGCTCCCCGCCCGGGAGTGAGCAGGGCGGCCTCCAGGCATGCACGCACAACGCGAGGGGGGCTGCCCCTCCCCGCCCTTGTGGGGCACAGGGCTTCCCAGCCGTGTGCGCCTTCTCACTGGGACTTCTCCTAGTCTTTATGCGTGGCTCTTTATCCTGGGTTTACGTGTTTACTTCCATTTTGGATTCGCCTTTTGCTTTCATTTGTTTATCTCACTTATCAGTAGGATGCAAATGAAGCAAGCAGCATCAGAAATGTGATTGTCAGGCTGTACAAATGCAAGAAAAATAGAAACACTGAAACTTACTCAAGACTAACTGAAATTAATATTTTGCTCAGATAATGCTTATTATGGGTTGGAGGCAGTAAGAATTATAGGCAAGAAACAAATGGTAGCAGACAATTCATAATATGTTGCCGAAGCCCATAGATAAACCCAAATGCTGATCGAGCTGTGAGATTTGAGCGGGGACTTGAATGATTTTGATTTTTAGGGATGGATGGAAAAGGAAATGACATTTCAGGGGAAAAAAGAACCATCAAAGGTGTGTAGGTGAATATGATTATGCGGTGTTTGTGGAAGCCGTTTTAACTGCATCAAAGGAAAATCTACCTAAAAGTTCAATTGGAGACTGGTGGGTAGGACAAGAAATTAAAATTGAACTCATCAGCTGATATACATGGAACTTACACAGTATCAAAGTTTTCTAATGAATTCATGGAAATAAGAATTTGAGTTTTGAAAGAGTGATATGAATGCTCAGTGACAGCATTAACTGCGCAGCTTCATTGGAGAAGTTTGCTTTGTACCTGTTGGAAGCGTATCTGGGCATGAATTAGCCATGTTGTAGTCAGGCGCTATTCCCAGAGATGTTTCATGAAGTGAAATACGATTTGACTGTGTGAAAGTGCTGTCCTGATACAGTTCCTTCTGTTTATGGTCTTAAGATTTTTACTTCTTTTAAAGTACTACCGACAGTCTGAATCCTCAGAGAGTAGTGTCCTTACAGAGGTGAAGTAAATTGACATTTCTTTTCTTTGTCTTTAGACCTAAATATATTCTTATAATTGCTATGTAAATGATAGGATTAAAAATATCTCAGGATCTTGCTTACCTCAGTAAATAAGCCAAGATCCTGATGTGTCGAAATTTCAAACTATGGAGGTCTTTTCTGGGGTCCTGGGTTGTTTCACACTGTTCCTGCAAGGCCATGACTGGAAGGGGATGTAGGGAGTACTCAACCTTCAAGGAGATGCTTAGTGAAGTCTTACTTTGTCATAGAAATAAGACAGTGGAATAGTCAGAGAATAGGGCCTTACGTTGGACGTGTCTGGAGAACAGAAGATCTGCATGAATGATTTAAATACAGTACTTGAGATGGTAAGGGGGCGGCTAACTTGATGTGGAGGAGATTGTTGGAGATGTGGGCTTGATAAGCTAGGGTGTTCTGTGGCTTGTTAGGAAAACACTGACATACTTCATAATACCAGGACTTGGTGCAGGAAGGATTTGTGAGTGACGGACCTCTCTTGGCAGGACAGTGAGTGGCTGTGAAGAAAGTAAAGACGGTAATATCTCAGTAGCACAATTCCTGAAGGGCTGAAGTTTTTGTGGAAGGAGGATTCTGAAAGTGTCATTCATTAGGAGAGGAAAACTGCGTTGGGGCTTAGTACGGAAGTGCTTGCCTAGCCTGCATGAGGTCCTGGGTTTATCCCCAGCACTACAAAAGAGCAACTATAAAGACCCATTTCTGGGGCCCTCTAGTTTATGGAGGAGGGAGATCGAGCCAATCTCTACTTGAGAAGGCCACAAAGAAAGAAACCCTGTTCCAAGGGGAGAGGTAGAGGAACTAGCGAAGGGGTTGAGTGGGGCGTGCAGAGAGCATGAGAGGAGCGGTCAGACCGCGGAAGAACAAGAGCTGAGTAGCTGGCTGCGTGAATACTTACCGGGATAAGTGTATTGTTTGAAGTATTTTGTCCTTAATCTAATTTAAAGACCAACAACCTTAATTTCTGAGTAAATGAGGTCGAGAAAAAGAGAGGAGAAAGAGAGGAAAGCGTGACAGTGGAAATCTTAAGCCCCCGAAGGCTGATGTGGGGTAATAGGCGAGGAGAGCACCAAAACACGCAGGCCAGGTTTGAAGTTGTCATTTTTTCCCTATTACCAGTCTTTTTGGAATCAGTCACAGCTTTTGTGTTTCATTTAGGTCTCACAAGAACATCTTCTTAGCTAAATTGGAACAAAGAAGCCGTGGGCAAGACCTCAATAAGAAAGAGAAAGTGGGAATCCTTCAAAGTGAGTACTGTGATGTGTTCTCAAAAGGAGCCAATCGTAGCCTTCACCACTGTAACACAGAAAATGCACCAGTTTAACACACACACAAAAATACACACTTTAGAAAACCAAAGCAGCAGAGGGGTTAAATGTTAAAGTTGAAAGAGGTGTTTCCTTTAGAAAGCTACTGCCGAGCTTAGAAGTCTTTTGCTGTGCTAGTAATACTACTTTTCTGTCGTTACTACTTTTCTGTCATTACTATATTCAGTAATTTCAAATAGATAATTTTCTGAGGCATATGCAGTCAAACCTCATTATTCACAAATAGTTATATTTTATAAAGATTCAGAGAGTGTTGAACTAGCAAATACTGAGTCATTACCCCAACAGGAAATGTAAAGTTAGATTCTTCTGAGCCTTTGGTCACAACATTTTTATCAGCTGATCAACACTAAAGAGTGTCTTTCTATCTAAAAAGACTTGCTTGTTGATTCATGAGCACTGAATTGCGGCCAGCAGCATTATAACATATGCCTAAATGCAGCTTTTGCACCGTGCTAAAATCTAAAGTACACCATAACTGTACTTCTCCGAGGAACACCAGACAACACTGGTGTTGTCTTACAAAAAATCCTTTTTACCCCAGTACTAGGAATTGAGCCCAGGGCCTTCCCACAAGGCTATCTCCCCAACCTTTTTTAAATTTTTTATTTTGGAACAAGGTCACAGTCACCAGGTTACCCAGACTGGGTTCAAACTTGAAATCCTCCTCCCTCAGCCATCTCAGGGTGCTGTGGTTAAGTATGTACCGCCATGCTCAGCTAAATGGGGACAATTTTAAACAGCAAAATGATCAGCAAAAAGCACCAAAATGTGTTGCCAAACCAATAAAAAGACCTTAACTACTATAAGAGTTAAAATAAACAGGCAGACTGTTAACCTTTTTGACCGCAGCTTGGACATTACATCCAGTGGTTCAAATGTTGTCACTTTGTGCGTGCCCACCAATGACTGCAAGTGTCACGAACATTGACTTGGGAGTTAAGACAGATTTTAGGAAATACAAGTTCCTTCTTGGCATGTACTCATGTAACATTATAACATTTATTGAACCCACATGTGCTGTTCACTGCGTTAATGCAGAGCTTTTTAAACCTTGCAGATGCAAACCTAAAATAATCAAAATAAAAATGAGGTATAATGAATTTAGGTTTTTTCACTGTGCTCATAAGGTACCAGCTTGATGTTGAACATAGTAAACAGTCCTACACTGAATATAATTGAACAACTTCACTCATAAGTAATGGCTTATAGCACGGCCACTTTTGGTGCTTTTTGGGAATACTGTATAACGCTAGAACATTTGCATACGTAGATACTGTTGTCACTCATTTTAAAGATAAGAACACTGAAACGTGAAATTCTTTGCCTAATGTTGGTAGATTCTAAAACTGGTTTTCTACATCTATTCCTGCAAAATGGCTAGGAATTACAATTTCAAACTAGAATTATGTAAGTATATTCTTGGACTTTTAATTGTGCAATACCAACTTCAAGAAACCCTTAATACAGACTAATCGGTAATTAAACTGATGAAAACCATAATCTCATGGCACAGTGGCTGGCAGTTACTGTGGCTATTGATTGTGTACAGCCTTGTGAGTTTCAGCACATTCTTGACCTTTTCTCATATACATTTTTTTCAAAAATACTGTTTGCTTAAGTAGTACCCAAGCATCCTTTCTCTGTACTTAGAGGATAGTAGTTTTGTCTGTGCTAAAACTTTGAATTCTTTTCCAAAACATAAATTTGTGGTGCTCAGCTTGATTTTAGCAAGACTCTCCCAGGAATCCCCGATTTTTCTTGGTTATATTGAATACAGTCAAAGCTATAACATTATTATAGTCATAATTCCTGTAAAAGTTTAACCTTACGTATTTAAATTGATTTTATTCGCCATGAATTCTTTGACCAAGAGCTCTTCATTCAGTAGTTCCTCATTTTGATTCATTTTTTTGTGTAGGTTATTCTTTGTTATGCCTTATAGCTTCTATAATCTCTTCATTTTTACATCCACAACATTGATTCTTTTTGCTTAGAAAGAGACTAACCTAAATAAAATGTTCTCTAGAAATGCTTTTTAATATCACAACTTTACAAACATTAGTTTTGTGTACTGCCCCGAAAAATCTGGTAATCAATCTGATGTTCCCTCTTTTTGTATGAATTGCTTTTCTTTATAAACTTTTATTGGAGACAGGATTTCACTTAAGTTCTCTGCCCTGGGCTCAAACTTGTGCCGCTCCTGCCTCAGCCTGTAGGAATGCTGAGATACAGATGTGTGCCACTGTGCTTGGCTTTTAACTTCTTTCATGCCCAGATTTTCCTAACACGTACTTTTAATGCTATAAGTCTGTAAATCTCTTTAACTACGCTTTCACTTGTGTGTGTAGTTTTTTGGTTTTTTGGTTTTTGTTTTGTTTTTACCATTTATTAGCATTTTGATGAGCTCAGTCTTACAGCTTTAAACTAGTAGGACGCAGGCCTCCCCCCAACACCCTTAATCTCAGCTCTTCTGGAAAGTTTGGCTTTCACAATGACAGGCCGCTTTGGGAGATTTCCCAAGCACTTGTAGTAGCCTGATCACACTACATCAGTGCCGGGAATTACGTCAGCCTTGTTTCTGGCAGCATTTACTCATGTGTGCTCCCTGACCAGTGTCCGCAATTTATCAAGCCTGACAGTTGGGCAGAAGCTCTGGTCTCTTTAGGTGGCAGTGCCTCATAGCAACCTTCCCAGAGGAACCTGGGTGGTATTTGTTGGAATTGATCCTGTGGTGGTGCATGCCACCAGCATTAGCCGGGCCTCCTAGGTGCTTCCGGTGCTTGTGGATGTGGCCGTGGCCGTGGCACACATGGCCCCAAAGCTTCATCAGCAGCCGAGACAAAAGCTGCTCTTGTGTTTGTATTGAGCAGTCTTAAACTTCCGTTAGTATGTGTGCTGTACCTGTGGGTGACGTTCGTTGTGGAGTGCTGGCACGCATACCTGACGCACTGTGGTTCCTCCTACCCATGCCCTTCCTCTGCGCCCCCTCCTCCCGCCACTGCTTCCCCTTCCCATTTTCAGGGAAGCCCTCATATTTCATATTATCTGTACAGTATTTTATTTTGCTCTTTAGACTTTGGGTTTCCTATTTTTTAAAAAAATGCAGTCTTTGTGCTTGTGTGTCAGATTTATTTCAATTAACAATGTAACATCACTTTTCCCACACATGACTCAAATTTATCCTTTTTTATGGCTGAGTAGTCGTGTGTGTGTGCGCACACGTGAATACACACACACACACACACACACACACACACACACACATTTTCTTTCCTTCATCTGTTAATGAACGTATAGGCCACTCCAAGATCTAGCTGTTACATGTGTACTGCTACAAACATGGGCGTGCATGTGTCACTGTAATATGGTATCTTTAACTCTTTCAGGAAGATATGCAGAAGGAAATACCAGCTCCAGTAGTTTCTGTGTCATGTGCCTTGAAGAGCCTCCGTACTGATTTCCATCAGGGTTGTGCTGGTTTACATCCCCACCACAGTGCAGAAGCCCAGTGCCCCCACCTCCACCACCACCACTGTTTATTGTTGCCTGATTTCTTGATAGCTGTCGTTTCTGGAACAAGTTGGAAACTCAGTGTTGTTATAACCATTTAGTAGTCCACCTACTTAAATATAGGACGACCAAAAATTGCATGGGTTTCTTGTTAATTTTTATAACAAGAACTGCAAACATTTTTAAAATTTAATAATTTTTCTGTATATGATATACCTTAAAATATTCAATACAAAATGCAACATTACCATCTGAACAGTAGCATCTGGTCTGTTACCGAGTTCTTTTTGCATTATTGTCTTTCTTTGAGTAGCACACTTTACACTGTCGTGTTGGCCTTTCCTTTTCTCTGGTGTGGTATAATTTCAGTAAGCCGTCTTCCCGCTGAATGGAACAGTGCAGATGTTGGTGATGAATGCCCTGGCTGGCTTTTTGCTAGCCTGTAGAAGTAATCATGTGCAAACAAGAGTCCACTGATGGGATGGCTCCTGCCCAGGTGCCCCTCGGGATAAATGGTTAAGTGGTTAATATGCATTTTTCTAAATACCAGAGATGTTGAAGTTTTTTTTTTTCCCATATATGTAAAGGCCATTTATATTTCTTCTTTTGAGAAGTATATATTCATTTTGATTGCCTATTTTTAAATGGGTCTTTTTTATTGGGATCTAATTTTTTAGTTTTGTATATATTCTAGATATGAGTCCTCTGTCTAGGGAATAATTAACAAAATGTTTTTCCCTTTTTGTAGGTTATCTTTTCACTGTGTTGGTTTTTTCGTTTGCTGTACAAAAGCTTTTTAATTGGATATGATCCTATTTGTTGTTTCTTGGTATTATGTCTTGTGTGATTAGGGTTCTGTTCAGAAAGACCTTGCCTGCAGTTATACCTTCAAGGTTTTGTCTATTTTACTTGCCAGCAGATTAAGTGCTTTTTTAATATTTAGATTTTTGATCCATTTTGATTTTAATTTAGTACATGGTGCAAGGTATGAGTGTAGATTCAGTCTTGTGCATGTGCATAGCCATTTTTCTTACCACCTCTTGTTAAAGAGACCATCTTTCCTCCAGTGTGTGTTTTTGGCCCTTTTGTCAAAGATCAGGTGCCTGAATGTGCCTGAAGTTGTGTCTGCATCCTCTGTTCTATTCCACTGATGCATGTCTGGTTCTAGGGGAGCCAGGAGGCTAGCCAGTCCAATGCTGTTTTTATGTCTGTAGCTTTGTAGTATAACTTGAAGTCAAGGATTGCACTATCTCCTGCCTTGCTCTTGTTGCCTGGTATTGCTTTTGCTGTTGCTATCATAGGTTTTTTCTGGTGCAATAGGAAATTTTAAGGTTGTGTTCACTATTTATGTGACAAATACTATTGGTATTTTGAGTGGGTTGCAGTGAATGCATGTGTGTGTTTTAGACATGTGACCACTTGATTACAGACTCCAGTATGTGTGTGTGTTGGACGTTTGACCACTCGATTACAGACTCTGCCTTCTAGAAATGGGCGTGGAGACTCCCACTTTCCAATGTGCTCTTCAGTCGCCTTTTTCTTTTTCAAAGCGCTGTTATTGTAGAGGTCTTTCACTTCCTCAGTTAGATTAATTTCCAAGTATTTAATTTTCCTTGATTCTGTTATGAAAGGTATTGTTTCCCTAATTTCTTTCTCAGCGAGTTTATTGTTGTAGAGAAATGCTATTGATTTTTGTGTGATTTTTGTAATCTGTTACATTGCTGACATTTTATGTCAGCATTACATTTAATTGGTTATTCTAGGGATTTTTAATGGAATTTTTTGGGCCTTTCATGTAGAGGATCATATCTGCAGATAATGAGGAGGATTTGATTTCTTTCTTTCCTGTGTATATCCCCTGTCTCAGTTACTTTCTCCTTGCTAGGACAGAATATCTGACACCCACAGGTTGAAGAAGGAGAGATTTGTTCTAGCTTAGCATGTAGAGGTTTCAATCCACAGTTCGCTGGCTCCAGTGCACCATGGTGCAGCAGAGGGGCATCTCAGAGGAAGAACAGTCCATGGCAGGGCAGGCAGGAAGCAGCAAGCCCTGCTTCTTCTTTTCCTTTTTATTACATCCAGACTTCAAGTCTGTTGGGGCCACCCACACCCAGGGTGGGTCTTCCCTCCTCAGGAACTCAGTCCACATCCAGAACTGCTAAAGTAGGCAGTGGGTTAATCCAGTCTCACACCCATGATACAGCCACCTCTCTAAAGCCCAGCCCATAAGCATATAAGGCTCTGGGGGCATCTGGATGTAAGCCTTAGCACCTCTTTTCTTTCTTTCTCTTGCCAATACTCTGGGAGGCTGAGGCAGGAGCATCATAAGTTTCAGTCCAGTCAAGCAATGCAGTGACTTAATGAGATCTTAGTCCTTATCTTTTCCTTTGATCCTAAAAGATATTTTGTGACCCAGAGTTCAGTCTATCTTGGTAACTGTTGATGAACACCTGAAAAGAATGCAAATCAGAAGCTATTGTTGAATTGTTGAATGGAATATTTTAAAATGTCAGTTAGGGCAAATTTGTTAGTAGTACTGTTCAGATGTTTTTCACCTTATTTAATGTTTACACATTTTTACCAGTTACTGAAAAAAAAATCTGTGTGTGTGTCTGTAGTTTACTTTTCCCTTTTTTTGGTCTTCCAGCACTTGTTAAATGGTTCTTTCAGTATTAAAATCTGTTCACCTGGTGTGGTGTCACACACCTGTAAACCCGCACTCAGAGGCTGAGGCAGAAGGATGGAGTTCAAGGCCAGCCTGGGCTACGTAGTGAATTCAAGGTTAGCCTGAACTGCACAGCGAGACGCTGTCTCATAAGCAAATAAATAAATAAAGTCTCTGTTAATAGCTATTATGGTTCTCATTTTCTGACTGGAGCCTGGTCAATACATGTATCAAATTTCAACCTATAATCAGGTCTCTCGGTCTGTCCTGAAACAATACTATATTCCATCTGTGTGTGTGTGTGTGTGTCTCTCTCTCTCGCTACTAGGTATCAAACCTAGGGGTCTCGTGCATGCTAGGCAAGTCCACTGAGCTTCACATGGTTCCAGTTAGTGTAGTTTCATAATAGCTCAGTTTACAGTAGGGTAGTCCTAATGTTCTTCACGAATATCTTGCTGTTCTTAGTGTGTTGATCTTCCATACTATCAGGCAATGAAACAACAACAAAACAACCATAGAGGATCATAAGCAGTAAACCTGCTAGCACTCCATAAGTTTCAAAGGTCAATGGTAAGACTTAGTTAGAGTAAGACAGTCACAGCATAACATAGCCGTAGTTGTGCTGATGCCTCATGGAAATGCAGTGGGCTGGGATAGATGCTATACGGAAAGCAAATTCTGTTTTCCCTGAGGACTCAAGGCCAAAGGCCTGGCATATTTTGAGTAAGCTGCAAACGCACTAACAGATAACAAGCCACTATTCTCACAGGAGAGCGCAGTTCCACAGTGCTTACCCTGTGGTTTCCTCGACTAATTTATTTGCCTGACTAGCTATGGACTGCACAGTGTCAGGAAATGAATAAGCCTTGTAAGCAAGAACTTCAGGAATGCACAGGGCCCATGGCAGGCTCTTTCTCCCAACACAAACAATCTTAGGAGAATCTTGTTAAGTTGCACAAAGAACTCTGTTGAAATTTTTATCTGAAGCTGCATTACAGCAGTAGAGCACTTTGGTACGAACTGACAATTATGCCTTCCAACTCATAAACAAAGTATATTTCTTTAACATGCTTGTATATATATTGTCTTTTGTATATTGGTCTTGTCGCCAACCTACTTTACTTTATTTGTAGACCCTTGTACGTTCTCTACACATTTACCATCTTTTCATAATTACAGTGCTATTATCTGTTGAATATACACATGTATTTCTTGGCTCACCAAATTGACCGTGAATTGACCATGAATCACCAATTGACCATGAATAAAGAAGGAACAAGGAGCCGGGCTTGGTGGCACACCCCTATAATCCTGTTACTCAGAAGGCTGAGGCAGGAAGATTGCCAGAGTTCCAGACCAGTCTGGGCTACATAGTGAGCTCAAGGCCAGCCTGCATTGTATAGTGAAAGCATATCTCAAAAAAGAAAAAAAGAAAAAGGAGTGAGGAAAGGGTTGTGTGTCTTGTTTTATGTCACATGCCTGTAAACATTACTAAAAGAAAACTTAAATCCTGCTTTTTTCTGTGTGGGTGGTCAGGGGGCAGGAGATTACAGGGGATGGAACCCAGGGCTCTCACACTGAGCTATGTCTCAGGTTCTTTTATATTCTGAGGTAAGGTCTTAACTAAGTCACTGAATTGCCCAAGCTGGACTCCAACTTTTCCATCTTCCTGTCTCCCAGAGTGCCAAGGTTACAAGTATGATTCACCATGCTCAGGGATATAAGTTTTTTAAAGATATAAAAAGAATCAGGATGCAACATACTCCTCTGATTTTCAACAGCTGTATTTATCATATGCTGCTTCCAGATTTGTTTTATTTTTGTTTTTGAGACAGGGTCTCGCTATGCAGTTCAGTCTGGCCTTGAGCTCACTTTGTAGCCCAGGCTGGTCTCAAGCTTACAACAATCCTGCCTCGGCCTCCCAAGCGCTTTGAGATTACAGGTGTGCGCCACCATGCCTGGCTGTGCTGCTTCCAGATTTGAAGGAAAAAAATTAGATGTGGATTTTGTTTTCTTAGTAGCTAAAAAGGAATAGGAATTTCAAATCTGTTATGACCTTCAAAAACAATTCCTCCTTTTGATTTAATGTGAAACAGTTTTTGATGGTAGTATTTCTAATTTTAGGTGGAAGAAAGGAAAACAGAAGTGACGGTCAGCGACTTAATTCAACAAATCAACCAGTAACCCAGGAAAAACAGCGAGTCAGGAAAAGACAGGTATTTTTATTACGTTTTCATAGTGCTCATCAGCATTAAAGTTACAGCAGTTTATTACTGTGAGGTAAGGTAGAGGTGACATCTACATGTTTTGTTTCATGACAGATTCTCACTATGTAGACCAAGGTGGCCTTGACCTTGCTGTATATTCCAGGAGAAACTTGAACTCAGTTTCCTTCCACCTCAGCGTGTGAGTGCTGGGC
This sequence comes from Dinomys branickii, assembly GCA_004027595.1. NCBI lineage: Eukaryota > Metazoa > Chordata > Mammalia > Rodentia > Dinomyidae > Dinomys > Dinomys branickii. The sequence goes on from PVLD010017161.1 coordinate 11,357, forward strand.
TCACAGGCATGTGCCACCACTCCCAGCTTCTCCCTGTGGCTTTTGTGCCTACTGATGACAAGCAGTGTCAAGAGGCTTTGTAGGATCGGAGGTGGAGTTGGTCAATAACAGACAGGCATAGCAGGATGTCAGTCAGTGTCTAGAGACTCAGGAGCCAGGAATTTGTAGGCAGATGGTTGGTGATAGGAGTGCCACAGATAAGCCATAGCAAAAGCGGGTATGGGAGCTATCGTCTTGGGTTCAAGTCACAGTACACAACTTCCACAAGTGATACGGTTACGTTCAATGCCTGTTTTTATGGTCTTCAGTCGTCCACAGGGTTGTTCTCATGTTCACCTTCTTTAGGGTTCCTTGATTTTTTCTGATACTGCATAAAACACTAGAAACTGACTTTTTATTTAATTGTAATAAAATATCCATGATATAATGTTTACCGCCTTAATCTTTTAAGGGTATATATAGTTCATTGACATTAAACACATATTATTTTCCTGCCATCATACCACCTATCCACAGAATAAACTATTTTTTTTTTCAATGGTGCTTTGCGCATGGTAGGAAAGTACCACTGAGCTACATTTCCACCTCCACCTCCATTTACTTCCTAAATGCGACTATTCTGAGCACCTCATATCAGCAAAACCATGCATTATTTTGCCTTTTGTGTCTAAATTATTTCACTTCAAAATGCCCTCAAAGTACATCTGTTTTGTAGTATGTCAGAATTTCCTTTTTAAAGATAAATAGTATTCTACTATATCTTATATACCAAATGTTGCCTCATTCATTCATTCATGTGTTCATGGACACTTGTTGTTTTCACATTGTAGTTGTGAATAATGCAGCTATGAACACAAGTGCACAGGTACCTTGCAGGGTCGCTCCTTCCAGTCCTGTCAAGTACATACCCCGAAGTGGAATTGCTGGGTTACAGGGTGGTTGCATTTGTCTGTTTGGGGCAGCTGCCATATTTTTCATATTGGCTGCACCGTCTTCCATTCCCACTGGCAGTGCATATGGTAATCATTTTCCCTACATCCTCACCAATTTTAGTGTGGTGAGGTGGTTTGTTTTGGTTTGGTTTTTTGAGACAGTGACTCTCACTTATACCCCAGACTGGCTTCAGATTCAGTCCTCTTGCTCAGTCTCCCAAGTGCTGAGATTATGAGCTTTTTTTTAATAGTGTAAAGTCATAAACTAGATTTTCTTTAAAACTGTGCAAGTCTACTGGGGCATTTCTTGTAGTGTACACATAGTAGACAATGTTATATGATCAAATCTCAAGAGTTGGTAACCTGTAAAATGCCAAAGGTCAGTAGTTTTACCATGTGTGGATTATATATTCTTTAACTGCAGTTACTTGCTCCCAACACAAAATTTCTGTCTGAACAATTCATGTTACTTGAGTTTTTGAAAATTCATTTTAGAGGACTTAAGTTTTATGTCCTTATGTGGAACTCCTCAACATGAGAACAGAATTTTCACAGAGCTGGTTAAAGAAATACTAAACATTTATAAATTCTATCTAGACTTAGGAAGGACTCTGTTAAGTATATGAAGAGGAAGTGTAGGGGCTGGGTGTGGTGGCATCGATCTGTAGCCTTAGAGTAAGTGGCTAAGGCAGGCAAATGGCAAGTGTGAGCCCAGCCTGGGCAACCTACAGCCAGTTTGAGAAAACAAAAAGTGCTGGAAGGTGTAGCATAGTGTGGAGCCCCTGTACTAGGGCACAGCAGGCAGCATAAGCATAAAGCCAAACAGATCGGGTGGCAAGACCTCTGTCACCTAGTAACTTCCCATCCTGAAACAGTGGAGCTTATGTAAAATGAACAGTAATTGCCCTTAGAAAGTTGTGTGATGAACATAATGCCTTACGAAAATCTAAGAATGTACGAAGAAATTCTTCCATCTTAAGAAATTACTTTTTAAAAAGTTGTATTACATACATCAGAGGTGTTCTCTTCAAAGACATTCCATAAGAGTAACTTCTACTTTTTATCAAAAGCCATGGCTTTGGGAAGAAGACAAGAATTTGAAATCTGGTGTGAGGAAGTATGGAGAGGGAAACTGGACTAAAATACTGTTACGTTACAAGTTCAACAACCGCACGAGTGTCATGCTGAAAGACAGGTGGAGGACCATGAAGAGGCTAAAGCTGATTTGCTCAGACAGTGAGGACTGAAGGGGACTGTCAAGGTCTCATAAAAGGACAGTTAAATTCTTTGTGTACTACATTACACTTGGAGCTCGCTGGTCATTGAGGTATGTTAAAACTCTTTAATTTATTTTTGTGAGTTTAAATAATAATATATGCTATAAAGTTACGTGCCATCAGCTTATTATTCAAGAACCTGTTTGACAAAATGTAAATATATTGAACCCTACCCAAATGTAATACCCAATGCCCAAATTCTGTCCCAATAAAAAATTTAAAACCTAATAGAGGGAAAAAAATAGTTCTGTTTACCAACTTTTTGTAGGCTAGCCTCAGCCTCACAAAGTACAACATAAAAATGACTTTGTAAATAATTGAGTAATTATACTCCCGTGAGATGAGATTATTTATGGCCTTAATGTACCACTTAATTATAAGACATTTGTTGAAAGAATAATAAATATACAAAGTAATCTGAGGTTTGATATGCTTAAGTTTTTCTTTCAGAGTTTTATGTCAAAGAAAAAGCTAGCAAACAGTAATGATTGTAGGATAAAATTTGTACTATTAGCATAGCTTTGTGCCATCTGTAAGTAAGTATACAAGGTCAGACATAAGCTTACTAAACAAGTTTGACTTCTCACCAACAATGTATTCTTTTGAAGTTTTAATCAAAGACTAACAGAATTATATAGCATTTTGAGAAATATATACTTTATTTGGCAATTGTTTGAACATTTTGAAATATTGAAGTATTTGTATAAAAACCATTATATTTTATAATGTCTTCCATTTTTGTTAGCTTTATACATTCCTTTCCCATTGTTCCTGAATTTTCGTTGTCCTGTATATATACATACGGAAACGTGAATATTTGTACTTCCTGACTCAGTCTGTCCTGTTACCCTACGAGACAGTGTCAGTGTTTAGCCACAGCACTGATGATTGACACCATGAGTCGGAACAGACATTTACAAGTCATGCTCTTCACTGTGAAGTTTGTACAGTTATCATCAGATCTAAGATGCCATGAGGTTTAAGGTGTGTTGTTATTTCATGTACAATTTAAAAAGAAAAATCACACGCCAGCTAATAATGGTGTGCACTTGTAATCCTGCACTTGGGAGGCCAAGGTAGGAGGGTTGCATGTTCAAGACCACCCTGGATGATGTAGCAAGATCCTGTCTTAAAAAGCCAAAAATGAAGAAGAAAGAAAAATCACAATGAATTATGCTATAGTATGGTGCTTTTTATTGCAAATTTACTTATTAAAAGCTGTTTTAGATTTAAGCATAACATTTTTCCATCAAATTTTTGGATATTTAAAAAGAAAATTATAACCACAGATTTTCCTAAAACATCTTCATCTAAACTTTGAATTACTTTTTTTTATTTTTCTGTTGAGATAATTGTAGATTTGCGTGGAGTTGTAAGAGATAATCCAAAAATCCTTTGCACACTTGGCTCAGTCTCCCCCAATGTTAATATTTTGTAAAGTACAGTACATCATCACTAGGGAGTTAAAACTGATGCAGTCCATCCGTTTTATGCAGGTTTCCCCAGTTTTGTAATCCATTAGTGCTTAGTTCCAGTTTTACTGTTTTGGTCCTCTGTCCACTGCCAGAGGCAAGATCCTGAACTGCTCCACTGCCACGAGGCTCCCTCTCATTACTTTTCCATAAGCACATTCATTCCCTCCTGCATCCATCCTCAGCTCTTGGCAACCACTAACTTACCCTTTAGGTCTAAACTTTAGTTACAGTAATACCTGGATTGTCAAACAGCTCCAAGCTTGAAGTTGGTCCATGGGTCGTGGGTTACCGTTATCCTCCAAGCTTGAATTTTCCACTACTTGGACAGCCAAGTTCAAAAAACTAAATAAATAAATTTGTTCAGTATTTGTAACTTTGCTGGATAGTAGAAGCAAAAAAAAAAAAAAAAAGAAAGAAACCTATATGAGCTGAGAGTGAGGCATGCATCAGATCTCACTGCAGACAGAAAAGGGTGATGCTTCAGTCTCAGCGCTGCTCTTGCCCAGACAACATGCAGTGCTTGTGTGGGGACATTCATCATTCTGCACTTTTTTTTCACTTTATTTGTATAAAATGTCATGACCATGGTTCCCAAGCAAACTAGTGATACCAGCAGTAAAGCTAAAAGGAAAACTAAGAACCACGATACAGTTAAAGAAAGAAATGATTGGAAAATTTATTAAAGTTGCTGGGAATATACAGCTCAGCGGCATGAGCACCTGCTTGGCAAGCGCAAGGTCCAGTGTTTTGATTCCTGGTACCAAAAAAAATTTTGTTGAAGTCCTGGAAAAGTTAATTTAGTAATGTAATTTTGGGGCCACAGAACCAATTACAGTGGTACCTTTTGTTTGTGAAGTTTGGTTCGCAAGTAGAATTCATAAACCAAGGTACCACTATATTTGGGTTTCCATTATATCTGATAGGAAAGGTATGTTCAGTTGTTGAACTTTTCAATATTCAAACACAAATGTGAAACAAATTGAGTTTGACCTCCAAGGTATTACTGTATTTAAAAGTGTCACATGGAGAGTGATATCACCAAAGTGGCAGCCCTGGGCACTTCAAAGATCTCCACTGAAACAACTTTTAATAGGACAAAAACTGTTGTCATAAACTTTTTGGAACTCTAGTAATAAGAATTTGAACTACGAGGGGAGTGCTTAGTGAAGAAAGTACTAAACCGTGGTAAAAGACTTCTGGGGTTTTTACTTACTCACCTACAACCCTTTATTTCTAGCTTTGCACTCCTTAGGGCAGCAGCCTATGTTCCTGGTGCCACTCAGTGGTGCTGAGGAGTGCAGTTGCAGGCCTGGCCTTCGCAGAAACGTGTTGTGCATTTTGATCCAGTTGTTCACTGAGGTTCAGGTCAGAGGTTTGCCTTTGTTTTCCCCTCTCTAGGCTGGACCAACCTCAGGGCAGTGGGAAAAGCATTTGAAGACAGGCTACCTGCAGCCACCTGAGGGTAGGGACAGTGGGTGGGGCGAACAGACCAAAAAGCCTGGAGGAGTGTGGACTCTGATGTGTACCAGGGAGTCCTAAAGCCGCACACAGTCCAGGACTGGACACGTCTTCACCAGCAGCCTGAGAGGACTTGAGCCTGTGCTCCTGACTGATCTGAAGGAGACACAGGCTAAGGGAGAGTTGGTAGTTTGGCCACGTGTTGAAGGAGGCTGCGATGCCAATGCAATCTGCAGGGTGTGGGTGTGCATCCTTTGTTCTGTGCTTTTGGTTTGTGATGCTTGAGTAATGAAATGAAATGCTGTTGAGTATTCTTTTCTGTGAGCAGCTTTGCAGTCCAAAGTGCATGCAGCTGAGGCTTACTCTCTTGCCTTTCTATATCATCATACAGTATGTTTATGTCACAATTACTGTGCTGTTGTACACCCGAGTTGTGGAAATAAAGACCATCAAAAGTGAGAACAGACTGTTTCAAGCTTGCTATATTTACAAAAAATGCCCAGCGTGGTCCCTCATGTTTGGTAGGCACGTGTGTATTGATAGAGCTATATAGTGGGAGAGGAAAGAACACCAAAATGGCAGCTTTGGGCCTGCTCTGTGAAGCTGCTGCCATGCAGACCTGGAGCCCAGCCGCACAGCAGACGACGGATGTTCGGTGCCTATTTGAGGAACGTGTCTGGCTTTCTATCCGCGGTCCTGAGTTGGAAGTGGGACAAACACTGGGATGTTGGAGTTGACCAAGCCCTGACCATGCAGAGTGAACAACTGCAGGGACTGTGGTTTGGCTTGGTTGGGGGTCAGAGTTCTGTTGTGTATACTCTGCCCGTGGTCTGTATTCAGTCTCAAAGTTGTTCCCAGTTTTTGGTTGCTTAGCTTGTACACAAAAAGTGTATTAGGAATAATTAAAACTATAAAATTTAGGTGTGGGTGCTTTAATCTTTAGAGCAAGCATTAAAGTGATACATATATAACCAGTAGACACTAAAATGCTTTACTAAAAATCAAGTACTCTAAGGGCAAACACAAAGGAGAAACAGAAACAAAAAAGAGGGAGGTTAAAAACAAAACCCCAGAGACAAACCAGAAAAGGTGACAGACAAATCTAAGTCCAGCCCCATCAGTAATTATGCTAAATGGTAATTATCCCACCTTGGGGTGCGGGGAATTAACAGCAACATTTTCTGTAAGCGGCCAGATAGCAAATATTGTAGGGTTCCTAGGCCATACAGTCTGTGCCATGCGTATGTGAATGGGTATGCCTGTGCTCCCATAGGACCACTGTGGAAAAGGCAGGCTACGTGTAGCCTACAGTCTGTAGTTTGCTGCCCCTTGCTGTCCAGTTCCAGATACTGTTTTCTTCCTTTAAAGTGTATTGGATTTTGGTCTGGCTAGAAGTTACTTTCCAATCTGAGAACTACTTTTAGTTGGTGGGTTTTCATTTTCCAGGTTTGGAATATGCCAGGGTTAGAGCTGTAGTTATTTGTGTATTTGTGCCGGAGACAGAACCCAGGGCTTTGTGTGTGCTAAGCACACTTCTGCCACTGAGCTGCATTCCCAGCCCAAGACACCTTTAAACTAATAAGTTACATTTCTGAGCCAGGCCTAGTAATGAGAATTTAGGCTGTAAATTCACAAGATAACTGACTGGTAACAACCTCTTGGGCCTAGCACAGGGCTCCCACAAGTGTGTGCAAAATAACGGGGATGGAGGAAGGTTGGGGTTACTTCTGGACAAGTGTTTCCTGTCTGTTGCTGCCCCTGTTTATTTCCACCTCGGTTTGGCCTTGGGCTTGCAGTTCTGGCTCCTGCTGAAGAAAGGACTGTAAAGGAACCACAGAGCCTCCCCCTCCTGCAAGGCTAAAACTCCTGGGCTTGGCGTGCAGCCTGCTGCTGGTGAAGAGGTGGCCAGAGCTTGCAGGTGATGGTGCTGCCACAGCAACGGGCACAGCAGACCTCATTGCGCAGCTCCCTTGCTGCATAGCAATGCTGAGCGCAGGAGTACTGTTACCGAGTGGCTCCTAGTCCAGAAGCACTAAGCCAGCATGCCGATCACTGGTACGTAAAGTGCTGCTTTTCACCTACTTGCCACCCCCATGCACACACGTTCATACGTCATTTAAAGCCACCCTGTGTCGACAGCAAAATAGATAATCTGACGTGGGAATGTGATGGTATTTGTGATCTACAGCTCTCAAAGAGTTCTATTGTTATTTATGTTATTTACGGGAGACATAATTACTAGCTTTCCCTTTCCGCTTGAGTTTTTAAGAAGCGCATATATCTGTCTTGGACTTTATAAATGTGTGCACAGCTTTGCATTGCGTGGATTCTTGTTTCTTGTCAAAGCCTGGTGAGTGAGCAGGATGATATTGCATGTCACCGAGGAGGACTCAAGCTTCAGTTACTTGGACTCGTCCCACATTGCACTGAAATTGCTTCATTATTCAGGCAAGATTCTCATCTTTACTTCCTTACATTTGTCATAAGCCTGGGACAGGATTCTGCCTGCTAATGGAACGCTGCAACTGCAGTTACTCATGAGAATCCTGCGAAGTGTGATTTGGTAGGGGAGAAAGAGTATGTCTGTGTTATAAATCTGGAACTTGGACAGGAAGTAGGTTACCCGTGTATAAGACACTTAAATCCCAGGGACTCAGTCATGGTAAAATGTGGTGCATTAAGTGCCCTACGTGGACCAGGACACCAGGAGCCCCGAGATGAGATGTGCTTCTGTCAGTGTCCCTCAAGCCCTTTGGGTTGCTTTTTTTTTTCTTTCACAGACTGGCAGCCATGTTTAATATGCACACCTATAATCCAGCACTCTGGAGGGAAAGGCAGGAGGACCTCTGCGAGTTCAAGTCAGCCTGAACTACATAGCAACACCCTGTCTCCAGAGAAAAAAGCTATATAGACTGGCATCATATGAAAGCATGTGTCTGCTTTTCCCAGTTCTATTTTTGAGAGGTTATCCACCTCAATTCTGAGTTTAAGATACCCTGGTGGTTCCCATCATCCCTGTTGTAAATGACATGCTTACACTTTGATTCCATGGTGACTTTGCTGAAACCTGCACTGTAGCTGGTGGGTGGGAAGGTGAGTCATGCAGCCCTGCATAGGGCCCCTCCCTCTTCCTGTGCCCCTCTGTTATGGTTAATACATTCTGTCAACTTGGGGAGTCTAGAACTTTGGCTAAGTAACTCAGCAGTTGTAAAAAGGACATGCCCTTACCCTTCTGGAATGTTGTTTACTGTGTTAATTTGGGAAGTTTAAAAGGTTAACTATGTGACTCAGAAGGGAGCTGAGGTGCTTATTTGTATTCACCCTGAACCTGTGGAAGAGGAGGGCATGGAGATTCTGTGAGTGCTACACGCCCCCTGGGTGGGGGGAGGCTGTTTACAGTGTAAGGGAAGAGAAGAGGCTGCTTGCAGCCATTCCCCCCTTTTGCTCTTGTGGTTTTTCCTGTGTTCTGCTGCCATGAATGTTTGCCCTCTGCCATGTGCCACTCTGCCTCTAAATCAGCCAAGTATGGACTGAAACCTCCACAAACTGAAAGCTAAATAAACCTTTCCTTCCTTCATTTTGGGCATTGGGTATTTTGTCTCAGCAATGAAAGAAAAGTAACCAAGACACCCTCCTAACTTGGTACACTTTATTCTTCTTTTCATTTTACCTAAGCTGATTTTGAGAGGGGTTGAGATAGAGTCACTTGTAGTCAAGGCTGGCCTCAAACTCATGGTGATCTTCCTGCCTCAGTCTCCCAAGTGCTAAATTACAGGCATGTGCCACCAGGCCTAGTTTAAGCTTCTCTTTCTTCGGCCCTCATTGGGGACCACTCCAAAGTGGTCTGAGCAGGATTTAATATTAACCAATTGGGTTTTCATATTTACTTGGGAGTAATCCGAGTCTTAGGCACCTTGTCTGCAGATGGGCAGTTGATTCATAGTACGTGAACTTCTGTGAGTCATTGGTCACTGCTGAGGCCTGAATTGGCCTGTGACGCAGTGAAGCCTCAAGGACAAGGTGACCGCAGCTGAGCATGTCTGGCTCCTACTTCTATTAACTTCAAGGAAACTATGGCTTGCAGCCCTGCTGTGAAGGCCATCTAGACATAACAAATAGCTCTCCTAAATTAACTTAATAATTCTTGGAGGAGTCCTTGAAAAGATTCCCAAGTCCTGCCCAGATTCCTGCATTTTCTTCAGTATTCCCCCTCCTTTATTTGAAAACCTAATAAAAATGGGCAACCCAGAAAAGTCTTTGGCTAATTCAGAGAATATAGAAGTTGGAAAGGAATTAGTCCCTCCTCGAAGCCCTGAAATCATGTTCCATTGTCTCATTTTTTATTTACACCTTCCTCCATCCACTTGCTTGGGAGATTGTGCACCTGATCAGCCTGCAATAACTTAGGGCGTTTTAACCCGGTCCTTGATAGGCACTGAACTTCAGATAGACGTCCTTGGTTTTGCCTGCAGGGTGAGGAGTGAGGGCTTCTGCTGCTCTGTACCCCTCTGCCCAGGCCTCCACCTACTTCTTTGTAGCTGCTGTTCATGGCCATGGGGTTGGTTGGCTGGCTCTGGGTTTCATAATCTGCCCTTAAGTTATAGTTCAATAGTTTATTCTTTGTGTATGGGTTGACAGGTTTTTTTTTTTTTTTTAAGACAGAGTCTCACTATGTAGTTCAGGCTGGCCTTGAACTTAACTATATAACCCAAGTTGGCCTCAAATTTGTAGCACTCCTGCTCCTGCCTCAGCCTCTGAAGTGCTGGGATTGAGGAGCTGATTCTTTAAAAAACAAAAGCCAACAAACCTGTAGTTATATAGTATATTATTCACATTAAATCCTAGAGGTATGGTTAATGTATAAAAAATTTAATCCTGCCAGGTGTGGTTGTACATAATTGTAATCCCAGCGCTTAGGAGTCCTGGCTCCATTGTGAGACCTTGTCTCAAAACAACAAAAGAAGTGTCCTTTATTATAAACTTAAACTCAAATGTCAAGGTGCATTGTGTACCCTCCCTCTTCTTCCTGTCCACTGTGCTTAGTAGTGCAAAACTATGCCACATCTTACTGTCTTTCATATTTTGATCATATTTTTGTCTTTTTTGTATTTTTATTTGTAGTTTCTTGAAACTTCTGCTTTTATGAAATTAGCACATACTCATAATCTCAAAATTAAAATTGTTGTACATGACTTAAAATGGAAAACACTTTTCTCACCAGTGTTTAGTAGGACGCCGCTCAGCCTTTTCAGCTCTGTTCTCAGGTTCTTTCTTTTATTCTCTGATTCTGGGGATTGGACACAGGGGGCCTTGGTGCTGAGCTATGTACTATTTATTTACTATTTTATTTTGAGACAGGGCCTCGCTGAATCACTAAGTTGCCAAGACTGGGGTTGAACTTGGGATCCTTCTGCCTCAGCCTCCTGCACAGCACCTTGAAAACATGCTGGAGCTTCTACTTGTTGCATTTCAGTTTGCAGTGTTACATTACGTACCTCTCACTGTACAGTGAAGTGTATGTCTTCTGCCCTGCAGAACACCTCCCACACATGCACATTCCTCCCACATGTGTGTCCTTTCTGCCTTCCAGCGGATTTGTCAGTTTGGGGCTAAGTGAGTGGTCAGTATTCATAGTATCACACCATGATATCGGGTCAATAACCCTCAGGTATTGTGGGCTGATTAGGCCTTCAATCTCCCAAACTAGTGGACAGCGAAGACTTCAATAAAAGAGACAATTGAAATGATTGTAAGGCTCCAGGAGGGTCTGAAACTCTTGTAGACGTTAAGATTTTCTAGGTTAAAACAAAGACTTCTGGGCAGCCCATATTTATTTGGTTTTCAAACAAAGGAGGATAGTGAAGAAAAGAAGGAATCTGAGAGGAATCTAGCAGGACCCTGGGAGAATTTTCCCAAGTAGTACGTTAATGTCAGTCAGGAGAACTACCTTATCTCTAGATTGGTATTTATTGTAGTCTTTTAAGTTAGTTGGGACTGAAGCCAAACCTCTTTCAGCCGTGGCCTTGTCTTGTCCTTTGAGGTATCACAGCTTCACAGACAGTATAGGCCTCAGGGGAGACCAGTGACTCATAGAGGTTCGTTTACTATGAATCCACTGCCCATCTTCAGACAAGGTGTCTAAGCTTCAGCAACTCAGGAGTAAACATTGGAAAGCCAATTGGTTAATATTAAATCCTGCTCATAATCACTTTGTAGTGGTCCCCAACACCATGACTCTTTATTGTCGTTATAATTCTGAGTTGTGTAATTACTAAGTGCCTGTTACTTATTAATCTCCAAATTCTCTGACTAAACTTTGAACAAGTTGAATTATGTCAGTCATTTTACTGACGTGCTGTTTGTACTGTTTCCTTGGTGCCGGCCCTCCTGCTTTGTGTGGCTAGGGATCAAAGCCAGGGCCTGGTGCAAGCTAAGCCTGGCTCTGCCGCTGAGCCCCACCCAGCCCTCCGCACCTCCTGCTGGTCCTGGCTATGCTGGCTGTTACCCAGGTCATCTGTCACAAGCTGTCACGAGAAATCGCACTCTATCCGAGCCCTGTGGACCCCAGGCATATCCTGGGCATGGTTCCTGTTGCTGGCCTCTTGCTTGCCTCACATTCTGTTTAGCTGAAGCATCTCTTCTCACGGGACCCTCCCCAAAGATCCATAGAATGGAACAGTTCGTTTACACTTTGGAAAATATCAGGGGCTGGGGATATAGCTCAGTGGAATAAGCGCTTGCCTAACAAGCGCAGGGTCCTGAGTTCGATCCCCAGTACCACAAAAAAAAAAAAAAAGGAAAGCAATGGTCGTATATCTGTTTAGGGGCTGGGGGTATAGCTCAGTGGCATAAGCGCTTGCCTGGCAAGCGCAAGGTCCTGAGTTCGATCCCCGGCACCGGGAAAAAAAAAAAAAGGAAAATTAGTTTTGCTGGGGATATAGCTCAGTGGAATAAGCGCTTGCCTAGCAAGCGCAGGGTCCTGAGTTTGATCCCCAGTACCGCAAAAAAAAAAAAAAAAAGGAAAATATCTTTGTTCTATTTTCACATGTGATTGATACTTTTATTGGCATGGGATTTTAGGTTAGAAAATGCTTTTGAATTTCAAAGGCATTGCTCTGTTCCAGTTTGAAATGTTTCTTTGGTCTGATACCATTCTAGTTACTGGTCCTTCACATGTGACTTTGTCTCTGTGGAAGAGTTTAGATTCTTCTCTGTATCTGATAATCTGAAATTTCAGGATACCTTAGTGTGATTTTTTTTTTTTTTAACTAGCCAGGTGCCCTGGACATAGAGAGCTCCCATTTCTCCAAAAATCGACATAGCAGGTTAGGGTGTGGCAAAGCTAGCTGGGGAAGTGGGCGTGATGTGTGGATTACAAGACCCCAGAACGAGTGCATGGGACAGTTCCCGAAGCCCTGCATGTGGGCTTCTCCCAAGAACGGGAGCAGGATGCCTAGGATGCCTAAGCCTGACCTCAGCCTGAGGCTGGGGTCTCTCACCCTGCCCAGCCCACTCTGCAGAGCCAGTTTCTTGCTCACTCTTCACTTTACTTTCTCTCAAATAAATGTTGCCCCTGCTTTTGCTCGTTTCATTCAGTTCTGAAGATGTTCAAGATGTGAAGAACCAGGAATCCAGCTAGAGCAGGAAAGGCGAGCAACCCAAAACCATCCTCACTGATTCGGCAAGCCTCTTAGGAGCGGCCTGCTAACACCAGGACCCTTTGATGACGCCGCTGAGAGCGTGTTCCTGAGAAGCCTGTGTCTTGCTCTCACACTGTCTCAGTCATGGCTGGCGTTTTACCGCTCAGAGCTTGGGGCTTTTATTGACTAGACTTCGCACCCCCACTGGTGCAGGAGAGAAGACTACTCTCGCTGCTTTTCTCTCTCTGAGAGGTTTTAGGTTCTCTCTTTTCTTTATCCTTGATTTTTAAATTTCACAGATTTATCTCTAGGGGAGGAAATTTTTAGAGTTCATCCTGCTCTATGGGACCTTCCCATTCTCGCTTGAAAGAACGGCTCTCACCTCTGATTCTGCCTTCTCTCCATCTGTATGAAACTGAGACGCTGCTGCCTGTGCCAAGAAGGCCACTTTACATGTTTTGAAGAGAAGGTCGCTCCATCCACTTCTGGTTTATCCACCCACGCCCAGAAATTTGCAATTGTTTGTGTGAGCGTTCACTAGAATATTCTTAGAGGAAAGGAACTAGTTTTATATCATCTGGGCATGCCTAGAAAAGGTGACTGATGAAAATCTTTATGCCAGAAGAGGCTCAAGCAAGTCTAATTATTGCTGTTTATGCTAAATTATGACATTCTCAAATCAACTAAAGACAGATTTTAAGACTGGTGCAATTATACTACTTCTTGAGGTTTTTTTTTTTTCCCCCAGACTCTCTTTCCTTTCTCTTTTTTCTCACTTTTTAAAATGATCATTGTCCCTAATTCCATCCCTCTTCTTTCCTGGTGAGTATATTTATTTTTGTTCACATTACTTTCCGTATGCACTGATTTCCATAAACATTTGAAAAATCAGTTTAATAGTTGATTCTTAAGGCCATAAATCATCATAGAGTGCCTCTGGAAAGGACCCGTACTCATTAAAAAAGAATGCCAAGATGTCTTTAAATACTTGGATCTTTAACTATAAAAATAAAAAACCTGGTTCTTCCTTAATCACTTGGACTATAAGTTTCAGTTCTGAGCTATTTTCAAGGGCCCCTGTAGAATTAATAGCAAGCTTTTCAGAACTATTATTTAATAGTTAAGTCTTCCAGCCTATGAAATGCTGTGCGTTTTTTAAGAGCAGAAATAATAAAATACCACTTCAGTATGAAAGTAATTAGTGCTCATGCGCTAAAAATTAAATACATAAGGAGAAAAATTGATGGTACACAACTGAATTATGTTACATGTTGCAACACACATGGGAACCACAAATGCACACAGCTGTACTGCTGTGAGTAGTCCTCACACCTATTAATTCTCAAGGATTCTTGTTGTATTTTTGGGGAAATTTTCTTCATTCTCTGACCAGCCCAGAAATTTTGGGTTATTTTCTAGCCAAACAAGGGAAGAACTTTTACAAATGTGAACAGAAAGTTTATTTTATAAAAATCATAAGTAACATTGCAAAGTACTCAGACATATCTTCAAACACCCACTTTGTAAATGTTCTCAGCAGCTTACAGTGTTAATACTCGGTCTGCAGTTGAGGTTGCTAGCCTTGATTCACTTCAGATTTTTTAATTTCTGAAGAACTTAATTTTCCATAAAAATAACTGACAGTTGAAAGACTATATGGTCAGGAGTATTGCTGCTCTGACTTTTCCATGGCCCTTAAGATTGCTACTGTCATTCTGCCATTACATTAATGCCAACAAATATGCATTGTAATAAACCATTTGTTTACTATAGTGAATAGCTATGTAATATAATTGGAAACAAACTTTATACAGGTCAAATCTCAAGACTCAGTTCTCCAAAGAAATCTTCTGAATTTAAAATCTGTTTCAAAGCTGAAGAAGGCATAGCTTGTACAGCACTGAAAGGCATAGTCAGGCTTTCCACTGAAAGCAAGTCCTGCCTGAGAAGCCCGGATGTGGTTCCATGACTAAACTGCAGAAGCCATTTTCCCTTGAACTGATGACACTACAGTCAGGAAGTAAGTAGACTCCGCTTCCTGTGTGTGTGTGTGTGTGATCAGAGCATTTGCAATGAAACCTATGCCTTCTACCATCTATGCTGCTTTCCACCTCCAACAAACAAGATACATATACACATACACCCTGGAGGAAAAATGTACTGCAGTGAGCACCCTTCAACTAAATTTGAAGTTGGACCCTGAAAGATTATTTTATTCAGCTTCAAGCTTTAAGCCTTGGAAATGATAGGAATGGTGATAGAATTTTCATAATGAAAGCAATTGTTTTACTCATCAATACCAAAATTTTTTTCATGAAAATTATAGCATTTAAAGGAAATCTGTTGACCTTTTCAGTTAACTGAAGAAAATTTATTCTCCAAAAAGTATTTCAGCATAGCTGTTGATTTCTCATTACAAAAATTCTTACAGAGGGGTCAGGGATAGAGCTCAGCGGTGCAAGTGTGAGGTCTTGAGTTTGATTCCCACTCCCGCCCCCAATAAAAAAAAGTTCTTATGGAAATTTTATTTTATTTTTTTTGGCGGTACTGGGGATTGAACTCAGGACCCTGTGCTTGCTAGGCAGGCGCTTATTCCACTGAGCTATATCCCCAGCCCTACTTACGGAAATTTTAAACAGCTTGCCCTGTGGAACATTATTTCTGTTAATTTGAAATTATTTTACAACTCATGGGATAAGATATGGGAGATGTGTATGTGAGATTTTATATATACGTGTGTGTGTGTGTGTACTTTTTTAAATGAGAAGCTGTTAAGAGATTTATGGAATAAGATAAAAATGCACAAGACAAAGCATGGAAAGCCTTAAATAAGAGTTGCTCACCAAAAAGTGGACTGGACCCCATGGTCATAATTCCAGTGCAGACAAGGCCATGGGAGATTTTATGGTGGGTCCTCACATTAGTAGAAGCAAAGACATTGTTCTCCTCGAGAATTAGCCTCTCCGTTTTCTTAGCAACCTCACTGTGTGGCAGTGGCACGTGCTCCAGAACCTCATCTGGTATTTGAAGGTTCATAAATGTTGAACACAATATTTAGCACATGTATAAACACATTTTGAAATCTTAACATGGACTCTATATAAAAATGAAACTGTGAACAGCTGGACAAGAGCACTGGGCCACTCGCCGAACTTTTCTCCAGGTCCCTTGACATCGTGGGTTGCCAATTGCTTGCCAGTGGAGGGTCTGGTTTCTGAAATGATAATTTGGAAATATTACACTAAAAGCAACCCAAAGAAAATTCTAACGTACAGAATTATAAAATGGGAGTTTTGGGGATTTTTAAAAGATACTGATCACAGACTTTTGAAGGGCATTTGTGGAGACGGACATTCTTTACTTCATCTTTCAGTGTATGGCCTCAGACCTAACCTAGCCTTGATTGTTGGGTTCTGGAGGCAGTCTACCAGAAGCTTTGTAACCCCTGGCGTGGACACTAAATGCTTTGCTGTGATATGCAGAAAGGAATGGTGACGTGACGGCTATCTAGTCAAGTCTCATGCCTGTGGTAATTGAGTTGTATTGTTCGTGCTAAAACATTGATACCCACCCATTAGCCCAGTTGCCTCTTTTGTTTTTTCTCAATAAAAGGTTACTGAAAATGCTATTCGAGGCTGCAGTCCAGGAGGTTGTAAGCCCCCGATCCTAGAATTTTGTCTCTCTTGTATTTCTTTTTCTTACTTTTTTATTGATCTGCAGGTACTTCGTTCTCGGGATCTGTTCACCCTGAACAGAAACGGATAATAGACCAACAGGCATTATAAATTTTTTAAAAATTTCAATGATCACTAAGGTTTCTTTTGCTTAGGATCTGTCAAAGGAAGTTACTGATTTATCCCTTATTTGAAGACGCCTCATGTTGAGAGTTACTGGAGTGACTTTATTCCTTTCTTCCACTGGATCTGAATAAAAGCACCACCTAAGGAAATCATGTATAAATGAAATTCATTTTTTCATGAATGGCTTTTTCATGTTTAAATTAAGAGGGTCTAGCTGGGTAGGTTGGTGGCACACCCTGTAATCCCAACACTCAGGAGGCTGAGGTAGGAGGATTGTTGAAAGTTCAAGGAAAGCCCATCTACATAGTGAGTTGAAAACCAGCCCAAACTATATAGTGAGACCTCATATGTATGTATGTATGTATGTATGTATGTATGTATGTATAAATAAATGAGAGGCTAAACCAAATGAACTTTCATTTCTTTCCAACTCTTTGATTTTATAATAAAAAATGGGAAAAGCAGAAAGAGAACAAAGCCAGATTATTAAAATTATTATTTTTAAAGTTACTAGTGCCTTAGCAAGGGATTTGAGCCCTTTCTTTATTGGGTACAAATTTAATTTTAAATTCACTTAAAGTCAAAATATGGATGAGGTATCCAGGAAGATATTAAACCTAAATACTTTGATATGAATTCCTTACCCAGTTTATTATTCATATGGTGTATTCAATAAAGGCCTTTAGGCACCAGTGGCTAATAAATTCATATCATTATGTATTAAAGCATACAATAGAAATAATGATTAACTAAAAGGTATTTTACTTTCCCATCAGTACTTTTACCGGTTCTGTCCAACACTCTGGAAACCGTAGTCCATGTGTGACCTAAACTGGTCCCTGTCCAATAACTGTGCTAGAGTAAGTTGACTCTTAATTACAAATGGCATTGTCAGATTGAACTGATAAATACGTACAGGATTGAGGTCCAGTTTTAGGGTGGTTAAATGCCTTTATGACAGTTCTTCCCGAAAATCTATACATTTCATGGCGCTGTCACCCTGCAGAGCTGCACCCACCCTTCTCCTGGCTTGATATCACAAGGAAGCCCCCTTGCACCGGCTCTGGGGCAGTGTGGGTGTGAATCAGTGGGCAGAGTGAGCAGAGACCCCTCTCTAGTCTGCTCCTCTTTGTATAGACTGAATTCAGAACAATTTTTATCTTTTCAAGAGTGAAAAGAGTATTTCATGATACATAAAAAGTTCTATGAAATTCCAATTTTAGTGCCCATATGTAAACTTTGGTTAAGACAGAGCCATGGCTTACGTAGTGTCTGGTCCTGCTTTCCTGCCAGTGTCAGAACTGAGCAGCTGTGACAATGGCCATATGGGATACAAAGCTGTAGACGTCCACTCTGGCATTTTACTGGAAAAGTTCTCTGACCTCTGACCTAAGCAAGTATTAAAAGTTCACCCCTCTCCAAGACTGCAATTTAACTGATCAGAAATGGGATCAAGAATCTACATATTATCGTTCTGTACCCTGAGTGATTCCAATTCAAATGACCGGAATATTGCTTTGAAGCCGTCATGCTTTAGTAGTCATGGGAGCCTACACTGAACCCCAGTATCCAAAGAGACCCGTGCAATTCTGCTCAGAGAACCTCTGAGTCCTGCTGGAAGAGCCAAAGCCTGGACTCGGGGGCTGCTGGACAGATGAGTCTCCTCAATGCCCAAACCACGCCTTGTGTCAAATACTGGTCAGTGGCTCAGGACCCAAAGGGGACAGACGCTCAGAATAACAAAAATTTGAGTCCTTCGATCCATTTGCCTCCCTTACCCGTCAGAGTCCAGACCATCTCCGGAGCAGCGCAGGCTCTGGGCATTCATAGCTGGAGGCTGACAGTCCACACACACCGTGTACCCCTCTCGGAGGTACTGCATCCATCGCGTCAGGGGCCGGGTCTCCAGCGCACAGTGCGGAGTCAGGGACTCAGTCTTGAACTCCATGCAGTATCTAAAGCAAAACAAGGAAGGAATTTGCTCGCTGTAATCAGAGGTGCTCTGACGCCACAAGAAGTATCAGGAAAGCTTGTCATCTCCACAGGTACCTGGCCAACTCGAGCAGGGAATGAGTGCATCTTCACAGGTGACACACGAGGTACACAGAACTGACAGTTT
This sequence comes from Dinomys branickii, assembly GCA_004027595.1. NCBI lineage: Eukaryota > Metazoa > Chordata > Mammalia > Rodentia > Dinomyidae > Dinomys > Dinomys branickii. Next base: position 30,058 of record PVLD010017161.1, read on the forward strand.
CTCATTTGTGGAACTACTATGTACTCCCACAGAACACCAGAAACCTGTTTTGCTTTTTCAGTCCATGACTGAATTATCCGATCAACATGAATTTCAGATGTGGACAACCTGTATCCTGTCCAAACAGACAGTTACATTGCAGATAAAAGCATATGTTTTATAGGAAAACAGCCCCAGATAATGTTGCAGATACTGTAAAGAATTACATAAATTGAAGGGGCCCTTGCGTGAGCCTGAGAACCCTTAACTATGAACACTGAGTGGGCTTATTCTTGACAGCCAGGTCAGCGCCTGTGCTGTTCTGCCATACAGAAGTTCCCAGAAGCTTTCCCGACACTGCCTGGCCCACCTGCATGATCTGACTCGAGCACCAGAGTTCTACCAGGCATCACAGATGAAGGCAGAAATGGGAGGATGGGTGATTCCTGCGACAGCTTGGTGTCGCCATGTACTGGGCTGTGGAAAATGCTAACATTCATGGGACCCTAAAGTTCTTGGGAGATCCAGATGTGCTGTGTATTTTAGAGTTTGTATGTAAAAGTAACACAATTCTCCAAGTCTTCAGGGGAACAAAATAGTAAAAACCCGAAGTGTCATAAAAGAAACAACGCATTTTCAATGGAACGGGCTAACTTTTTGTCCATCAAATAGTAAGTTGTAACAGGTTAAATGGGAAGCATTTGGAGAATCTGCTCCAAAGATCTTTAACAATAATAGATACTGCTTATTACTAACTAAAGTTAACTAGTGCCTTTAGTTATTGAGGTCAGAAATTCTACAATTCAGCATCAATCAACTTTAGACCAAACACCTCTGCAGAGCTATTTTCTCATTAGATGCTCATATCAACCCAAAGGGTGGTGTTAATACTCCTCAAGAGAAAAAAGCCCGGTGGGACAATTATGGCTGGTGAGCATGTAGCCACCCAGTCTCTCATCTGACGGCAGAAGAGAGGCCCTCAGGTGAGCATAGGGTGCTTTCCAGTCTGTACCAGGAGGTTCCGATAGGAAATCCCCTGAACTCAAGTATGGGTCACTTTCAAATTTACCAATAGAGATGATGCTGGAATCCGTGACTCCATACAGACTATAGGGAGAACATCATGTTCTTAAGTAAGATCATTTTTATGTAACTGTTTCTTGGCGATCAGACCTCAAAGACAGATAAATCTTTATAGCCCCACAAAAAGAGAGGAGAGGTACTTTCTCAACTCTGCTGAAGACTCATGTTTTAATGGAAGTCAGTGAAAAAGTAACAGAAGAAAACAGCAAGTGAGTCTTTTGGATAGACTTGACTACGTGATTGGAAAAACATCATCATAGTAATAAGAACGCCAAGTTACCCAGGCTCCTCTGGGTGTGTCGACCACTGTGGAGATGCAGCTTGTCTTGTCCTCTCCTTGTTGAATGCAGAGGTAGTTATAAAGGCAGGGACTATAAAAAGGAAAATTATGTTAAATCCTTGCAGCCAAAGGAGCCAGAACAAGATTTATCAAAGCTGCGGTTGTGCCTGGCTGCGGGTCTCCCTAGCTAAGCCCTAAGGCACTGCCACCCCATCAAGCAGTGAAATGGGGCTACAAGCTCTGCAGAGCCGAATTACTTAAAGGCTTACGCGCATGCAGAGGACACGGGGACTGCAGGCCTCTGACAAGCACGTTTGTCTGCAGTAACAAAACTGACACGAAGAGAGCAGCCAGGAAGAAAAGCCGGTAGGAAGTAATAAAAAGACGTGGCAAAGTGAGGACATAGAGAAATAAAAGGGTGGAAGGAGAGAACACAATCCCAGAGAAAGGACGGACGCAAGTGTGAGGACACGCACCACCACCTCCACCCGCCCCCAGCGCCGGCCAGAACAGCGAGTCCCCTGCAGCCCTGCACCCGCCAGGGTAGGTCAGGGAGAAGAGAAAGAGCCAAGAATCTTTCCTCCTGTCTCTGAGCTGTTTCGTCTCCCGTGGCTGATGGTGTGGCACTGTCCCGGGGATTGAACCCGGAGCCTGACGTGACCTAGGCGAGCACTGTGCCACTGAACCACACCTCCAGGCCTTTGGGGGCCGGGGCTGAGTACTGGAGACTGCACCTAGGGTCTTCATGCCAAACCGCGTCACCGGTCCTCTTTGGTTCTTTTTGTTTTTTTTAAGTGGAGACAGGGTCTGGCTAAGTTGCCCGGGCTGGCCTCGAATTTCCAGGGCTCCTGCCACAGACTCCCGAGCCCTGGCGGACACAGCTGGGCGCTGCCGCCCTCCGCTCTTCCTTTCCTATTTTATTTTATTTGTGTGCATGTGCCCGCTCCGGCCCTAAGCCTAGGGTTACATCTATTGCTCTCAGTAGCGCCTGGAGGTAACGTGTTGATTCTCCTGCAATGTCCCCCCAAGAAGACAGGGTTTGCCTTGTTTTTCACTCTGTCCCTCACACGTTTACACACTCAATAAATAGTTGTCCCGTGCATGGATGAATAAAATCAAGGAATCGCCACCAAAGCATACAGTCCTATTTCCTTGTGGTCTTCTGTTCCTATACAGTCATTCCTTGTTATCCAGCAGCATTTCTTCCCAGGAACCCCAGAGAACGCCAAGATCCTCAGGTGCTCAAGTCCCTTAAGTAAAATGGCACAGCGTTTACGTATAACCTGTGGACATCCTACCATATGCTTTAAATCACCTCTGGATATTACTTGTAACACCTACTACAATATAAATACTAATAAATAGTTGCGATACTGTGTTGCCTAGAGAATAGCATAGAGAAGTCTGTGCATGTTCAATACAGAGGCAACCAATACCCCCCTATCCCCCGCAAACTTCCAGTTTGTGATTGGCTATTTGCAGATGCAGGCACTGGATATGCAGGCTGACTGTCCCGAGCTCTGCAATGGAGACAGCTCAGCAATTCCTGCCTTTTATTTCCGAACCTGCACAGCCCCGTGAAAGGCTGAAGCCGATGATGGCTCCTTAGATACCCAGGTCAACATCAACCTGAGCAAGTGGTGGGAGGGCTGGCAAAGGACGCAGGAAGCCTGCGGACTGGCGTGTGTGGCTCCTGGCTGCCACAAGAGGGCAGGCCTCAACGCGCTTAGATTTTCTTACCCAGGAGTCTTACTCTCTAGAGAACTTAGACAAGAGCAGCCTCGTGCCAAGCAGTCACTTGTTCCTAAGCCTTGCCGGAGTGCTTCCTGTTTCATGTGGTTGGGAGCCTAATCTCCCCGTTGTGAAGATTACCACCCCTAGAGCAAACCTGAGAGTCCTCACTTGTAGGGCTCTTCCTTGCTGCGCTGACATGTTTCACTGTGTCCCAAAACAGCATCTAAGGCTTTCTAAATGTGACTGTAACTTTTGCGTTTTAAAAACCCACACAATTAAGAGGTGAGGGCCTGTAGCAGGATTCTTCTGTCTCTCACACCTAATGATCAGCAACAAAAACATGTAAAGGACTGTAGCTTCCCCATGCGTTTTCAGTTCTGTTCTTTTGGCACGTTTATGTTTGTCCACGTAGTGAAGAATAAATTTACTGCTAAATGCTTGCAACGTCACACTCATCAGACTAGGAAGTTTTCAGTATGTGTTTCTCTTGTTCGGATCATTTCTGGGCTCTTCTAATTTGTACTGTATGGATCAGTACAAAAGTTCAAGGTTACCAAGCGTCATGGACAGCTCAGAAAAAATGAGGCAAGGGATGGGGATGCAATTCAGGGCGAAGCGTCAGGACAGAACAAAAAAAGGTTCAGGGCTGAAATGTACATATGGCAGAGGCAGGCAATGTGTGCGCCTCAGAGTCCCCCTGTGATAATGCAGATTGCAGAGATCTGTTCTGCGCAGCCCACTTCCCATGAAGCATTTGAGTTCCAATCTATGTTCCCTTTCTGTCCCCAGTCACCACCCTCCATGTGAAGTCAGATTTCAGAAAGAAAAGGGGGAAATTTCAACCTGTTACCTCCTAAGTGCCATCAGGCCCATAGTAGGCCCAGATTTGCCCCAAGCCAGGGTGGCCCTCATGTGTACAGCCTGCTAGCTCAGAGTAGTTTCATACATGTCCCCAGCCTTCATAGAATTTTATAAAGACGTGTGAATGCCAGCTTCACTCCTCAGCCTCCGAGAGCTTCCATGATGAGACAAGGGCCCACCACAAAAGACATCTTCCGTCCTCTGAGACAGGATCCATACTTACTTCCTGCGTGTTCATGGCCTGTGGTTGTGGCGCCTTGTGAAAGTAAGCCACTCACCCAGCGGCCTGCCTGCTCCCTCTCCACCCCTGCACTGACATTCTCATGCAGGGGCATCCTCCCCTACACACGTGTCTCTAGCAAGCAGACCAGGAGCCAGATCTCCTGGGGCTCTCCAAACCAGCGCCACTTTGTAATCTGCCCCACACATTGAACTTCAGTACTTAGGAGTGGTGAGCAATTTAGAAATTAGTTACGCCTTCGGTCACACTTCTCATGTGCAGGAACACGTAGCTGGGGCCCTGGGACAGACTCCACAAGGGCTGGCTCCCTCCACTCCCCCTTCCCAACCACAGTATTCGAGTGTAATACATTCTTTCTTCACAGGCCATTTGCCAACTTCTCTGGCAGTCTATGAGCCTGCCATTGTTCAGTTTTACAACTTCCACATTTAAAGGCATCGCACCGCACGTATTTCCTTAGAGCTTGAAAGTAAATTAAATTTGCCCTAGGAATTTCATAAGCCCTCGAACACAACAGAGAACCACGAAAGCAGGCTGAGAATCACTGGTCTGTAGATACAGAACAGAAGAGAATAAAAGGGAAATCTGACAGATAACAGCTACTTGGAAACTACAGTTTAAAGTAATGCACACTGATCTCCATTTAGGAGAAAATTCAGAGAAACATCAGTAATGTGCAGCAAATTCAACAATTCAGCCTTATACCTTTGCTTTTGTGGTAAAATGCAATCACATGCCTTAGACGGAACAGGACAAAATCAACAGCTACTTGCCCATTAACAAGAGCGTGTCCCTGACCATGTTCCCGCCACTGGCTTCATGGAGGCCGTACTGTTCTACCAGCTCCTAGAATCTACAATCGTGGTTTTTGCACCAGTGATGACAGTTACCAGAGAAACAACACGAAAAGGGGAGAACTAATAGATTTAGGGCCTCAGGAGCCAGGCTCAAATTCTGATAGACTTGACCAGTGCTGTCCCCTCCCGGAACTCCAGGGTCCTCCTGTGTAAACTAAGGAGAATCATCTTGCCACTTCCCTTCGGTAGAGAGACCCATGGTCCCAAAAGATGTCTGGAGCCTGTGGATGTGTGTGATATGTGGCCAAGTGGAATTAAAGTTACAAATGAAATTAGAGTGCTTAAAATAGGAAGAGTCTCCCAGATTATCTAGGTTGGCCCCACATAATCACAAGAGACTAAAAAAAAAAAATCTAGTCATAGGGCGATGTGGCTGCCAGTCAGAGGCACAGAGGAGCCTCTGTTGCCGCCTGTGAAAACAGGAGAAGCAGGCAGCAGAAGGGGCGGAGATAACAGAAGGCTGTTCAGCTACACGCTCCGTTTTCCTCTAGAATCCACTTAAGTTTTAACATCCTTTGCTGTTCGGGTAGGCTAAGAATTCCCCAGTTAATCCGAGCCTGATTCTTTCTCTTTTTTCTCTCATGTTTTACTAAATGCAACAACCAGAAGCCAAGTTGCACATTCAGCACTTCACTTGCAACTCTCCTTGGCTGACTATCCAAGTTTAGGTCATCACTTTTGGGTTCTACTGTCCACATAACTGCAGGACACAGTCTGCTCTCCTTTTTTGCTCGTTATATGAAGGGCCCCCCTCCATCCATGAAAAAGCAAGGATTCTCCCCCGGAGCCTTCCAAAAGGAGCACTGCCCTGCTGACACCTTGGCTTTTGTCCGGGTAGACTCGTGTTGGAATTCTAACTCACAGAGCCATAAGCTAGAATTGATGTGTGTTGTTTTAAGTCACTAACTTTCTGACAAATCATTACTGCAGCCATAGACAATGAATGCACTCAGCTGTAGGCTGCTGTGAAACAGGGACTCAGTAATGTCTGCAAAAGCTACCTGCCTTGTGAATATTAGTGTGCCGTACAACAAAGCGTTCTGCTCTGTGAATGGTCCGGGGGAGGGGGAGGGGGAGGTAACAGGTGTACAGGAGACCCAGCAGCAGGCCTGTGAGCGCCCTGGTTTATGCGGGCTCTCCTTTGCCCGGCTCCCACACCACCCCACGCTGCATCTCCGTACCACAGTGCTCAGCATCTGTAGTGTGATGAACTGTGGTGGTTTTTTTTTTCAAGTTTGAATCCCCAAAACAGCACAGTGCTGGCATGTGGTAGGCACTTGGTGTTAAGTCAGTAAAAAAAAAAAAAATGAAAGCGCAGAGCTAGGCATGATAGCACATGCCTCTAATGCCAACACTCTGGGAGGCTGAGGCAGGAGGATTGCAAGTCTAAGCCCGGGCTGAGCAACTTGTAAGATACCACCTCAAAAAAAAAAGGACTGGGGTGTAGCCCAGTGCAGAAGTCTTGGGTTCAACACCTAGTACCCTCAAAAAAAGAAAATGAAGCACAAGAGCTTGGGGGAAACAAGGCCCAAGCAGCCTTGAGGAGCTCACTAGAGCGGATGTTCGTGTTGTCCTCTCTCGTTCTCCCCTGATGGTGCATCGCCTCTGAAGTGTCTCCCACGAACAGTAGTGAGTATAGTGAGATGTCTCTAAGAAAACGTTATCTGATCACATAGAGGGGGAAACACTGCTTATAGTATTTCCCTGCTGTGTGTGTGTGTGTGTGTGTGTGTGTGTATGTGTGTGTGTGTGTATCACTGTAAGTTCTGAAGAGTTCCGTGGTAGAGAAAAGGAATCCCCCTTTTGAAACACTGTTGTCATAAAAGAGAATGTACTTTGGAGACTCTTGCCAGCAGTAACATGGGCAGGGCTGTCTGTCCATGCCCAGCTGGCAGCAGAGGTCCTGGAACTGCAGGGAGCAGCAGAACCACCGGACTGGACTGCTCGGAGGATCCTATCCTCCCTGGGCAGCACGTAATAGGAGTCAGCCCCCCAAGACACCCCCCAGGGAAGGAGGTCCTTGGAGACAAAAGTCGGCTAAAAATGTGGGAATTTCTCCTCTTTCCAAACCAGAAGGTGTTGTTTTATGTTATAAGGAATGGTGACCAAGTACAGATATCTCCTGCTATTTAAACCAGTCACTACAACCTCTGGGGGTAAGCACAGATGACTGCTTGCTCCGACTCGCCCTCTTGGTAAAGTGTGGCGGCATTCAAGGAGAGGGGTCATTTGGGAACACAAGGACATCTGGAGGACAGGAGGCCCAGGGGCTGAGCGGACCGGTTTTGCCCAGGGCCATCCTGAGGGGGATGCAGCTTCTGCTTGCTGATGCTCTCGGGCCATGTCCCTTAGCTCTTCTTCTAGAACTTCCCAAGGCTTGTTCTGTTGTAAAGGGATCCCGGGCTTTAGAAGGGGTGGAAATGACCTGGGGGGAATCAATGTCTCACAGCAATCTCCCCAAGCTGCTTCTGCAGGGTTCCTGCAGGGGACGTGATGGACAGGACTGTGATCTGCACTTGCTGCCCACAGCAGCCTCTCCGGAAGCACTAAACTCCGTAAGATAAAAGGAAACTGTTTTAGCAAGGAGAGGTCCAGCGGCCATCCATGGCAGAGGAATCCTTTCCGATCACAGATCTGATGGCAGCGAACCCGCAGAAAACACCTTCAAGGCTCTGAAGGAAAGTCCAGGTGCTGCCTGTGCCCCCCACGAGCAGTCTTCACTCAGATCTCAGATGAGCCCTGCGCTTCCCCGGGGTTATGTACATGAACCGCAGGTGGCCCATTTCCTCACCACAGCCGGAGCCTCTGGCATCAAACTCAAATTGGTTTTAAAAGAGCTGAGCAAGCGGATTTTTAAGGCTGGTCTGCTTTGCATACTTGTGACTCGGTTTCCAGCACCTACTGGCCTTTCTCAGAGGGGACCTTCAGAGCCCAAACTCATCCAGCACAGTGCCACAAGCCCATCATCCCAGCTGCTAGGAGGCTGAGGTGAGAAGATTCCAAGTGCAAGGCCAGCCTGAGCAACTTAGTCACTGTCTCACCATAAAATTAAGAATAAAATAAAAATTAAAAGGGCTGGGGATGTAGTTCAGCACTCCCTGAGTTCAAGCTCCAGGGCTGCAAAAATAAAAGCAAAAAGATCCCAAGCTGGCTCTGCGCTGTGGGTTTCTCCGCTGCAGATACTTCCTGCTGTGTCTTAGACTTCACCTGAAGGTGCCTCCTAAATCCTCCTCCACCTTAGGAGTTCCGGTGCCGCTCCCCTTCTGCATGCTGCCCCAGCCCAGCCCCGCCCCAGCCTGTCTCCTTCTGAACATCCACGCTGTGAGGATTTCTTCCTCCCACCGCCCTGTCAGGCATTCCCCAGTAAGTCCTGCTGGCTTGCTGCCTCTTGTGGCCGTATGCTCTTGGTCACCCCGAGTCCCTCAACCCCCTGCACCTGACGACCGGGCTTGATCTGTCTGTCCTGGCAGCTATGCACTTCTCAGCCCATCTCCAGGGAAGCCCTGCCCCTTTCTCTCCCTAAGACCTTATCAGACTTGCTTAGGCCTCCATGAACTGTTCTCTCATCTAACACCAGCTGTACCAGACGCCACAGCTGTCCACTTCCGGGATTAATTTCCTGAGGACATATGATTGTTGCACCCCTGCCTCTTAGATTGTGACCAACGAGTGATCAGTGCTTCCCCCCACTGTAGCCCGGGTGCCCAGTCCACACTGGGCATCAAGTAGATTCTCAGTAAATGTCTATGCATGGAAAAAAGAAGGAACGAAACGGCTGATGAGGGCTGCGTTGGCTTGAAAGTTTCCACGCTCCTATGAGAAACACGGGGCCTTTGCTACGCCGGTATGTCAGTGTTTTGCCCCGTAGTGCTCAGTCCAGAGCAACACATCATTTTATCAGTTTAGAAGGTTATCTTTTTCTACCATTTGCACGTTTGTGAGCGTGCAAAAATAGTGTACAAATTTCTATTCCTGCCTAATGATGAATCACAGTGGAAGTGAAATTACCAGCCCACATGAAATAGCACCATCCCAGCGTCCTCTTGCACCTAAAAGCCACATGCATGTAAAGCTGGGCGTGTAGCTCCGTGGTAGAGCACTTGTCCAACTGCGCAGTCCTGAATTCAATTCCCAGCAGCGCTGGGTCGGGGGTGGGCGGGTCCACACAAGTGGCTTATGTTATTACTGAGCCCATGCAGAGTGAGACTGGGCCATGGGGTCAGAAACACACGCTGCGGGAAGCGGGGAAAGGAGGCTTTTCCAGCGGGCCATCAATTCCTCTACAAAGTGTTTCCTGAGCTTCCTATCTACTTTGGGCAGACAGGCCCAGCCCACCCCCTTCAGGGTGTGGGACTTTCCCTGCACAGCCCATGACATTTTAGGAGATGAAGAGGCCAAGAAGTCACCGGAGATAGCGGAGCCCGGGCCCCAGGACACCAGTACCGAAGGCGTGCCCGCAGTCCCGGCCGAGCGTGGTGGCGTACTCCAGGCAGCCGGCGCGCTCCTCCAGCGGAGGGCAGGGCGCGCCGCCGTTCTGAGGCTCCTGGCGCACCGAGCGCCTCCGCACGCGGGTCGTGGGCTTGCAGTGGTCCGCGCAGCCGCTCCAGGCGCTCCACTCTCCCACGGAGCACGGGCGAGCTGCAAAACAGCACAGCAGGGTGCTCACCTCAGGCTTCCCAGCCGGCGGCCAGGCAATCCCGCCAACGTAAACAGAAAGCTGAGCTCACGGAAACTTCGCTTTGACCAGGGGCCTCACGAAGCCTCCGCTGGTCCCAGCCGACATGGACTCCACCCTGGGAAACCGGTAACAGGTGGTCTCTGAGCGGCAGGGGTGATCCTGGGGCGCCCGGGCTGTTTCTGAGTCAGGCGCACACACCCAAGCAAATTCGTCCAGGGCACTTCCGCACCCCGGCACCCGCCCCCCCCCACGCTCAGATAAGATCTCCCCTTTTGTCCTTGATTAGTATCTGGGCCTGCCATAACATTTTCTTTTCCTTTCTCAGATCATTTATTTCATTTGCACAGGTTTATAGGGTACACGGAGATATGTGGGTGCATATGCACAGTGTGTGATGACCAGGTCCGGGTAACTGGCAGTCCGCCATGTCAGATGCGCACTTCTTTGTGTTGGGAACATTCCAGCCCCTTTCCACTCGCTATTTGGAAACATGGAATTTATTGGCGCCCACCATAGTTACCGTACTGTGCTGCGGACCATCGAAGTTACTTTTGCGAACTGCACCCTTGTACCAGGTAGCCATCCTACCCCCATCTTTTTGTAACCACAGCAATGTATCTTCGTTGTAGAAAACATAAGAAGGGAAGAAGCATAGAAAAGACAACATACTGCACCCACCGTTACTTACCTGGGTCAGTTCTCAGCAATGTGTCTCCAGGCACCCGGCTTAGGGCCACACACAGGGACCCTTTTCTTCAGGCTTCTCCCACTTGTTTTGTTTTCATCCTCAGGGCTCACACTCATAAATTATGAGAGCTGGCCTTAGGAGGTGGCTGCCGGGGCCCACAGGAGCAAGAGCACTCACAGCCACGCACGCAGAGGTGGAGCAGGCCAAGGTCTGGACAGGGCCCAGAGTCTTGCTCTGTTCGCGTGCCAAACTCCACACACTGGTTAGACCTCAGAGCGCCCCCGGCCTCCAGCAGCCAGCGCGGTGCTACGCCCTGGAGTTCGGCAGGCAGCGTGTGGTGGAGTCCCCTGGTGGGTAAGTCCAGCCAGTTTCTTTCATTGATTCTGAAGTCTACTTAACAACTCTGAAGATAGAATTTAAAACTGCGATTTCTTCACCACGACTATAAAATCAGTTGGTTTCACATTTAATTTTCCCATTGAAAGGCCCAATGAGGCTTTTAAAAGGACTGTAATGAGTTTGTAAATTGAATTATTTTGGGGCTGGAAATGAGATCGAAGAGAAAAAAAGAACAAGAAGACAGATGTGCCCCTGAACTAGATGCCAAAACTTTGTTTCCCCCAAAGTGAGGCCCAATTTCCCTCCCACCCAGCCTCATGCTTTCAAGTTCATAGAATCACCCTGGCTTCTTCGAGGCCTTGATGTGGACGCTTGACAGTCTATATATGACAACTCCGTCTGCCACTCAGCAGACCCTAGGGTAGGGGCCCTGCTTTGAGAAGGACGTATCTGGCAGCACACAGCTTATCCTCGATGTGTAAAGAGTCACACACAGCATAAATAGCTGTCAGTAACTAAAAGGTCGCAATTCTACTTTAAAACATGTTTTACTTCATTACCTAAAAACCCACAGACATGACACACCCACTGCCTGGAGCAGCGAGAAGGGGCCTCATCGGAGTTCATCCCCACGGTCCACCGTGCAAACATGCAACATGCGACAGGTGACTTCCTCTGCTCATCTCACTTTTTACTTCATACGATCATTTCATTGGTGCTTTCAACCAAACGTGTTTAAGCAGAGCGCGCCAGGCTGGGAGCCGGCTGGGAAAGATTCCTGCAGTTCTTCATTCTTTCCCTACCTCACTTCCTTCCGCAAACCTCTTCACCCTTGAGTCCAGTTGTTCCTAGCCTGATATGTGCAATTTAAACAATACTTAATGATAGATTTGGTTTTTAAGTGCATTTATTTCAAACATTAATATTTGGACATTATTATAAAACTTTGCCATGACATTAACTCACAATTGAGTAATATAGCCAGGGATGGTGGCACATGCCTGAAATCTCAGCATTCAGGAGGCTGAGACAGGAAGATTGCTGTGACTTCAAGGCCATAGTGAGCTACATAGTAAGTTCAAGGCCAATCTGGACCACATAGTGAAACCCTGTCTCAAAGAACAAGCCAACCAACAACAGGAAAAGAACTGGGTCATATGGCGTCGGGTTAGACTCTATCCTCATGGTAAAAGATAACGATGAAAGGTTTTTTTTTTTTTTTTTGTCTTTGTGAGACAGGATCTCGCTATGCAGTTCAGCCTGGCCTTGAGCTCACTTTGTAGCCCAGGCTGGCCTTGAACTCACAGCAATCCTCCTGCCTCAGCCTCCCGAGTGCTGGGATTACAGGCGTGCGCCACCACGCACGGCTCGATGAAAGGTTTTGACCAGATGTGCCTCTTTGGGTTTCACCTGCTGTGTCTCATGTCCATTTTCTCTATAGGGTTCCGTCCACAGGGTTCCGTCCTACAGCTGAAGTACTCCAAGTCAAAATCATTTCCTTGGCTAAGGTTTGTCCTTAGCAAAATGCTATTTCCTGTTCTTCTCATTCATAACTTTAAAAGTCCCATAAAGAGCTGGATGTGGTGTCAATGCCTGTATGCTCAGCTACTTGGGAGGCAGAGGCAAGAGAATCACTTGGTCCCTAGAGTTGTATACCCACCAATATAGTCAGACTCCACTTCAAAAAATAAAATTAAAGAAGGACAATCAAAATTTAGGGTCCAGCCCGCCCCCACCCATAGCATGACGACAGGGTGGAGCCGGGCGGTCCGCTGTGAGCATATGTGCTTTCCCACCTCCAACCATGGCAGTTTGTATACACCCCGTATGTTATAGTATAGTCTGAGGCAGCTATATCTCTTCCCAAGGTGAGAGTCCAAGGATATAGATAAACCCAGGAGTACAGTTATTATCACAGGGAAGATGACTGATTGAGTGGTAGGGCAAC
>PVLD010017162.1:0-42743 GCA_004027595.1 Dinomys branickii
GATCCCGCAGTCCTTGAAGCTGCTTTGATGTCTCTCGCTGGGCTGAGCTTCTTCCTGATTCAGGAAAAACCGGTTAGAGCGCGCACTTAACTCACCCTGTGATCGTGCAGACAGGAGTGCCGTTCAGATGTTTTTCCCTGGATGGAGATTTTCCCCGACTCAGAAATCCCGCCGGCCGGTCGCTGTTGCTCCAGTTCGCACAGCGCTGGCTTCGGGGTGGGGTTCTGAGCGGGATCCCGGAGCGCTGCCCGGTTTGGTGCAGTTTGTCCCAGTAGCGCGTTCTCTGTCGGGTTCAGGAGCTGAAGCCGTTTTTCCCTCCACTCTCGCTCTCTCGGCTGGTCGTCTTCTCCCCGGAAGTCCTTATTTCTGTCTTCATATTGTTATATTTCATTGTTTGGGTGGTAATCCTCTGGGAGGTTCTCTCTCTGCTGCCTACCTGGTCGCCATCTTCCCGGAAGTCTTCACTTTTTATTTTAAAGAGAAAAAAACAATAAAAAACAGCAGATACAAAAACAAAACAATACAGAATTTCAAAACAAGATGATAGGAAGTAACCATAGTTGCTATATTACATGTTGTTATCTTCAAATAAGTTGCTCAGGTTATCAGATGTAAGAATGCAAGATTGATCAAACAATTAAAGTGAATAAAAAGTCATAAAAAAGCATCAGGAATGATACAGAGCTTCATTAAACAGAATTTTTTTTTTTTTTTTTTTTTACCAATTTTGCATGCTTACATCTGATAATCTGAACAACTAAGTTGTAGAGAATAATAACATATATTTTTAAAATATTTCAGGGCATGTTTTTTACATAAAAATTTTAAAAATAATTTCAATAATGTTGACTACAATCTCAATTGTAAGCATGTATAACTACTACTAAAACACATAAAAATATACAGAACACTGTAATCCTTTATAGGTTTTTTTGTTTTGCTTTTTGGGACAGGGCCTCATCATATAGTTCAGGCTGGCCTTTAACTCACTATGTAGCCCAGGCTGGGCTCGAAATGATGGCAATCCTCCTGCCTCATCCTCCCAACTGCTGGGATTGCTGGCATGCACCAGAGTCATAACCTTTCTCTATGGTTCATGGACTATATTGGAAGCTTTATTTGACTCCTTTCTTAAAACTACTGGGTGGACTTAATATGAAAAGGCCATTTTGGATAAATTAAATGCATCATGAATCTATAGTGTGGTCTGGCCACTACGTAACTTAGATTTAAGCTTTTCTAATAGATGTACGGTTTGTAAAATGAGGCTAACATTGATTTATTCTCATTTTTCTCAGGCTGCATCATAACTATAGTAGACTTTGCTTTGTGCTCCTCACACAGAAGGATGTTGGTTGATTTCAGTACATTCAGAGCATAAAAAAGAAAAGTAATTTAAGAAACAGGACATTTATGATAAAGAGATTTGCCAGCAATATGCTCCTTATCCCTCACATTTTAAGGGTTGTCATAAGGTAGAGCGAAAAGATTTATATTCTGTGCCTCTATGCGGTAGAACTAGAGGTAAAGTGTCTGGAGAGAACTATTTTGGTGCCACACACAGCAGCATGGCCTCTGGTTTGTAATGCTTTGACAAATGGTGTCACTGAGTTGCTTCTAACTTCATCTGATGATTTTTTACATACAGATTAGTGAACTCTACTGTTAAATTTTCCTATCATGTTCCACTTGAAGACTAACCGAAATGAAAGGAATACAATGTGTATTGATCATGAGAATTTTATCCCAAAGACATCTTTTGAATTTGACCTTTTTACTTACAAGCTTGGGAAGAGCTATTTATCTTCATGTACTCCCTTTTTATCACTGATTTAAAAAAGATTAATAATCTTCTCAACTGTCTCACTTATGAATTTCATACTCTAGTTTTCCGGCCAGTAAAACTTTAAATTTCAGGGCCAGTGAATTAAAATCATTACTGATTCTAAAAGTTCTTACCTGGGTTTGAAGTTGGGCTTGGCTATATTTTAGTCAGAGGACCTAGAGAAAGTTACTTAGATTCTGAGTCTCAATTTCTTCTCTGTAAAATGGAAACAATATTTATTTCCTTGGTCTGTCGTAGGATGAAGTGGATGACCAAAAATAAATTGAGACACATAATGGCCTGTGCTTAAAAACAGTGAATAACTAGCTGATCTTATAACTTTGATTATGCAACTCGCATGCTATTGACCTTCATATTCTGTTGATTCCCTAAATTCACACACACAGACACACTCACACACACATACACATGCAGAGATGGGCGCACATGTTTTTGTGTGTGTTTCCAGTGATGGAAATGAAACCAAAGGCCTCTCTGACACAGGCCAGGCAAATGCTCTGCTGCTGAGCCACGCTACAGCCCTTCCTTCTGTCTGTCCTTCTTATTTCTTTTATTATCATACTTTTCCAAATTATTTTGACTTTCTGTGGGATCTGTAACCCACATTCATCTGCAAATTGATGTGCCGCCTTCTGCTTTCAGTCTCCCAGTGGAAACGACAGAGCCTATCAAGTCTTTGCAGAAAACTTTTCGTCCTTGTCCTATTCTTCTCTGTATACTTTGAACACCTAACACAAAACGTTGTCATTATCTGCCCTGGTCCTACAACATGTAGCATCTTTGCCTGCTTCTCCCAAAACTTCCACCTCTGCTTGTCATCCTCTTTCCCTGTTGCGCATTTGTTCCTTTTCTCTAACCGTTTTGCTGGAGAAACTCCACCAACTTGTGTATGGACAGTCCTTCCAGCTCGTCCTGGATCTGACTCCATTAAAACACTCTCCTCGGCCTTTGTGATTTATCTCCACCATGAAATTTTACTGTGCTAACTCTGCATGATGTTGTCTTCATAATGTATACCTCCTGGACGAAAACTTCTTTT
The DNA here is from genome assembly GCA_004027595.1 of Dinomys branickii. Classification (NCBI taxonomy): domain Eukaryota; kingdom Metazoa; phylum Chordata; class Mammalia; order Rodentia; family Dinomyidae; genus Dinomys; species Dinomys branickii. The sequence continues at coordinate 2,886 of PVLD010017162.1, forward strand.
ATTGGAATATTTTGGGACTTTTCACATTATTGAGCACCAGGTTCTCCAAATGAATACATTAAAATGACAAGAATGCACCCATATATTTGGAGGGTGTTGTTTTTATGATGTCCTCACGGTGTTCACCTTTGCCTGATTTTCAAATGAATACAGGTTTCTTGGCCTTATACCATGATGACAGTAAATATGATGTTGCTCTTAATAATGTTGTGACATTTGAACTCATCTTTCAATTGCTCCTCCACAACTGTACAAGTAAATAAATTAGATTTTACAGTAAAGAGCCATATGTTATAGTGTGGGAATGAGTTTTCATTCTATATAGTGGTTTTAAAGCTGAAGTGATCTTTCTTTTGATTTATTTTGTTTTGAATTGATTTATGTGGCTTTAGGAACAGAAATTGTAGACTAGTAGAAAAATATGGTTTTCTCGACTAGAAGATAAATTTTAGTCTCAGTGGGGCAACCGGTTACGTGCACACCCTCCCACTTCCTAATCGGGTCTCCATGCTCTGGTTCACTCTGCACCTGTGCTCACTGACTCAAGGTCAGATACCAGAAAACCCTGGGTAGCCACTATGGCCTGTGCCCCAGAAATGATTAAATAAAGAAATCTTCAGGAAGCCCACCCTACTTGCCACACACAAACTACCCTTACAGCTCGAGCTTCTGCCACCCTGACCTGACCCCAGGACCCATCCCTTCTGTGCCTGTGCCTGGCATTGTTCTCTCATTTGGAGCTGCAGCAGAAGCTCTGCCCAAGTGACAATGCATTCATCTACCCATGTGGCAAGGCGTTGGGTCTTTCCATGAAAGGGTTCTTTAAATATTTCAAAGTATGTATTGAGTCAGTCAGAATTATGTGGTAACTAATAGACGGGTAGAGTAATATATCTGATGGAGTGCAGGATATAACAACCCCAAGGAAAACATGGAATTCAGGTAAACCTGAGAACGGAAGCCTGAGGAATACTTACATGTAAGAAACGGACTGGGGAGGAAATAGGCAAGGAGTTGTAAATGAACTGTCAGAGACACAGCAGAAAAATTGGTAGAGGAAGGGAGTAAGTCCAGGATCATTATGGGGTCTGTATCTATCTACGAAGATTTTAAGAATGACTTTAACTGATAAGAAACAGAAGTGAATGATCAACTGGTGTAAGGGTTATTACAAGGCAATATCTAGAGAGAGGGTTAAGGCAGTAATGGCTATGTAATTTGCAAATTAATTCCCGTGACAACTTCTTCAAGCAGAGAGTAGTTTTAGTCTTGCAGCCTTTGATGCATTTCTGTTTCTATGGTATTTAAATGTCATATTCTTGTAATTTGTCTCTTTCATGCATTAAAGTGTAAGCACTCTGCAGGTATAAGTCACAGATGTATTCAGCACTTTCTATGACGTGTAGCCGCTGAAATACACTTGCTAGTGAGCTGATATTAAAAGATGAATGTGTTTACTTTACTCCACACTTGTCATCTTCCCTGTGTCATGACGCATAATATTCTGGAAATGGAAGGGATTCCTTGCAGATTTTCTGATTTCCTCAATACAGTGTGATAGTCAACAGCAACTTAGCTTGAAAATTGCCTGGCTATGCATGTGTAATTTGTGCTTTGGATATTTTCTCAAGAAGTGTTAAGGAAACCAGATGTAATAATCATGTGTTAAAAGTTTAGTATCAGAGCATTCAAACATTTTGCTCATCCCCGTAGCAATAGCTTCACCTTCCCTGGAAGCTGTTTTGTGTAAAATGCTCCATATTTGATATGGAATCGTAAGTCTTTCCGTGTGTGAATCAGTAGGTTGAAACCTTGTGCTTATGTAAACAAGATTATGGGGTATAATTTCTCTGGGGGCCAATTAACTTCATCCTACCCAATGAATACTGAGTGTATTCTTTACCCTAGTAAATCACCTTATAAGCTCATGTTTCACAGGAATTAAAGAAGTTATAAATCTGAATGGAATAAAGGAAAACACACAGTTTTGCAACACAAGATATGCAGTGCATTCACTTGCTGTACTATACTGTGCCAGGCAGTGGGACACGGTGGCACTATCCTCAGCCAAAAGAGAATAGAAAAGCTTCTTTGCAAGCACAAATCCCCCATGGATCCCTATATACTGCAGACATCTGCTAATTTAAAAGCAGAGAACAGATAGAGGACATGCTGCCTCCTGGGAAGGAAAGCGTGTGCTCCTGTACTGGGCATAGTGACTGCTTAGAAACCTTTGCTCCGGGGAAGTTAAAGGTGGGGGGATGACAGTGAAGTCAACCCCTTCCGAGGAACTGAAGAGAATATAGCCAGATTTTTAAAAGACGTTTTGTAAAGGACTAGTTAATAGCTTTACAAAAGATACTCTAACTCTGGCTGCATGTTAGTATCAGTGGACGACCATGAAAAACATGCTAATCCCATTTGCCTTTTCCAAAGGTTTTGGTTTAATTGATCTGTGTCTCACCCACATTTATTATGAAATCATGAAAAGACAGAGTGGTGTTGTCTTCATTGTAGAGAATGAAGTATGACCGTGTTAGAATATCAGGAACATCTTGAGACTGAAGTAATAACTTTCTTCTAAATAGACCCTCTGTTCCTTCATTAGGCAAGACAAAAATCTCTTTCCAAAAGCAAAAGGAGAAGGAAAATGAAAGGAAGAAAACATGGTCCTACTTAAGATGAAAAATGAGGCTGAGCAAATCTTTGCACAGATACTGTTTTTATTACCTGTTTGCTGCTACAGAGAATACAAATTTCATTGTTGAATTTTATGGTGGTTCTTTGCTCTTTTACAGTTTAGAAACTAGAGAGTAATTTTGTACTGTGTACTAGTACATATTTATAGATGCAAACCTGTTTACAAAAGAGAGAGAGAGAGAGAGAGAAAGAAAGAAAGAAAGAAAGAAAGAAAGAAAGAAAGAAAGAAAGAAAATATGTGAGGAAATTGCCCCATAGTTAAAGGAAAAACTAATTGTCAACTTCATTATTGAACAACAAATACTGATTTATAAGCCAGATATTCAAATGGATCCTACAAATGTTTAATTGTGCATTTGAGTTTGATAATGCAATCAGGTTTGAGAACACCATTTTTCAAATCTAAGCATAAAATTGTCTGATAAAATTATTATTCACATTATAAACAATCATGTTCCACAAGTACACAGGACAAAAGTATATAGAAAGAAAAATAGTTATAAGAAATATATGGAGGAGCTTGAAGAAGCATGAATAAATGGAAGAAAACATCACAGCTTTGAATGGTGAAAGTCAGTATTCTAAGCATGCTGCTGAGATTCATTGACAAGCTTAACAAAATTCCAGCAAAGCATTTAGTAGGTCATATTATTTTTAGTAGTATTCACTGAGAGAAGGATGCTGCAGAGGCATTCTAAAATTTTTAAACTTTTATATTGATTCAACCTATTTAGGATATGGAACACAAAATAGATTTTTAATGAGAACTTACTCATTGATATATTGGTGTCTTAGTAGTCAAGGTGCAAGTTTCAGTAGTATTTAGTATTGAATAGTAAAATAACCACACTAAAAAGCTATAGTACTGTCTCTTAAAGTGTCTGCTATTAGGAGGAAAAATTTCCCTGAGTTTTATTGAGTGAAAATGCAACAGAAATTCAGCATTCTTTGAGAGCCCATATTTAGCTTGAAGAATATTTAAATACAAGCACAGAGTTCTCACCTCAGGAGTAAACGCTAAAGGACCATATGCGGATCATGCCCGAGTAGCACACCGTTCTTTTTCCCCCGGGGTACACCTCTCCAGAGCAATGTGGATCCGCTGGGAACAAGCGCAGAGTGGAGTCAAACTTACCTGTTAATCAAATTCCAGCCCTAGGCTAAAAGCCCCATGTTGGTGAGGCCACCTGTCAAAAGCTATTGAAAAAGTCAAATGAGTAAACACCGCCCTTACTTCTTTTCTTTCCCACTTTTCCCCTCCTTATTTTCTATTTTCACTTTATTTCTCTGCTGTTACTATATTTTTTACTTATCATTATATCTTCTCTATGCCATTTTCATTGATTTCTGAAATAAGTTTACATAAAGATATTCAGCATTGCTGCCTTCCAATAATAAAAATTACAAATTTCCCCCCAATAATAGTATGATAAATTATTTATCCCCCAGTAATAGTATGTGGTCGAAGTCTGATCATCTGTTAATGTGTTACGATAGGTTTGTCTGGAGGGGTCTGAAGAAACCTTAAAATCCTAAGAAATCAAAAGATAGAGACGTTATAATACCTAAAATTCATATGAAGCTAAAACTATCTTCATAAGTAGATGTTGTGTGTAGTGGAAATCTATTTTCTCATATATAAATAAAAAAAATTGTACTTGACATTTCAACATTCTCTTCAAATTTTACCCTGATTTTGTTATTCACTTTTCCCAGTCACAAAAATAGTTTTTAAGTAATAACAATTAATTCCAGAAGAAAACTATGTAAAGGAGAAGTTTGCTTTTTAGTTCTAAAGATGTGCTATATTTCCTCATGCATATATAGCCAAGTAACTAATTCAATACCTATTTAGACAGGAATCACAAGTACCCAAATTAATTTTCTAAACTGCTCTAAACACACTGGATTTATAAAAACCTACTGTTATGGTTTGTGTCTGGATGCCCCCAAAAGCCTCCTGCAGACATGGAGCAGGCTTCTGGTATTTATGATTGATTCACGGTCCAGAGCTGGGATTGTGTGTTATGAGTGCTACACCCACCGTGGGGCAGGTAGTTTGCATACAGTGTCAGGGAGGGAAAGAGGCTGCTTGAGGTCGCTCCTTCCTTTTGTGCTTGTTGCTTTGCTGTTTTCCACCACCATGTTGCCCTGTGTCATGTGCCACTCTGCCTTGGAGCCAGCCAAGTAGGAACTGAAATCTCCACAAACTGAGCTAAATAAACCATTCCTTCCTTAATTTTGGGTGTCAGGTATTTTGTTTCAGCAATGAGAGAAAAGTAATTGTTATGGTTTGTGTCCGTATGTCTCCCCAAATCCTCATGCAGTTAGTTATTTGGTGGCTTTTAGAGTTTATGACTGATCCATGATCCAATGCTGGGACTATGGGTGTGAGAGCTATACTGCCCTAGGGCAGATAGTTTGCTGGGAATATGGGTGTGAAAGCTATACCCTAGGGGGAATAATTTGTATATGTAAGGGAGAGAAAGAGGCTACCTGATTCATTCCTGCGGCCATTCCTCCCTTTTGCTGGTTGTTTTTGCTGTGCCCTGCTGCCTTGAACGTTTGCCCTCTGCCATGTGCCACTCTGCCTCAGAACCAGCCAAGTATGGACTGAGACCTCCACAAACTGTAAGCTAAATAAACCTTTCCTTCCTTCATTTTGGGTGTTGGGTATTTTGTCTCAGCAACGAGAAAAATGTAAACAAGACAGTAATCAAAACACTTACTATTACCTTCTCTCCCTCCAGAAAGTGTGGTGAGGGAGAGAAAAGAAAGTGGGAGGAAAGGAATGGAGGGAAGGGAGGAAGGGAAGGAGGAAGGAAGGAAGTTCATCAGGAGGAAAGTTAGAAAAAAGGGAAAGAAGGAGGCAGAAAGAGCGGAGAGGAGTGAAGAGGGGGAGGACAGAGGGAGGGAGAAAGGAAGGCTGGAAGGAAAAAGGGAAGGAGACGGTGGGAAAAAGGAAAGAAAACAGGAAAAAAGGAAAAGCTGCTTGTTTCACTACACACAAGCCTGTTTTAGGCAAAGTTTCTTTACGTCACAGGATTTCTTAGAGATGTTAATATGATTCTGTAAATCTGGAAGCAGAACGGAATAAATGGCATTATCCAAACTCACTTGACAACAAAACTTTCATTACAAAACACTTGTTAAATCTACAATTGAGTTCATTTATGAAATACTCCCATAAATTATACAAAGTTCCTCTTAGAGAGAGCAGTTAACCTTGTGTTACATTATTAATTATTCCCATGCTATATCCTATTTCTTTTCTAATATTAAAAAAAGATTATCCCTGTATTGTTTCTGATAATGAGACAGAGCAAATGAATTTTTAAATTCTTAAAATAAATAGAACTATGTGTCACATATTAGTTCACTGAGCACTGAAACTCCAGTCCTAGGACTAAGAGCTATTATGTTTGTCAAACCAAGCAGTTATCTAATTTGCTTCACATTTTTCTTATTATATTTTTCAATTATCCATCATTTTTATTAATATGTCTCTTCATTATATTTTCAAGAGGAGCCTACAACAATCTTTCCAGAGAATGATCTGTTAAATGCGTAGCTGGATACATGCTACATTCATTTCTTAATGCTGTTCTAATAAAATGGAACAGAGCTGTCACTGGCTAATTTATTTCTGTGCCAAGCCATTTAAGCTCTCCAGAGAAACTTCTGTTTAAATAAGGCATGCTTGACCAGAAAAGGTTGTCATGTATTAACTGTCTCTGTGGGGAGTTGATGTTAAAGTATAATTGGTAGTGGTGGGAACAGAAAATAACTTCCACTGTTCTCAGTCAGAGAAGCAGCGCCCTGTCCTCTCTGTACGTTAGGGCGTTGTCACTTCTGACTAAGAAAGTGCCACCATGCACCATTAGCAGCAGGAAGACTTCTGCCTTTCAGAGCTTCGTGACTTTATTTTTCTACCCTGAGGATAAGAATCCTCTTGATGTGCATTGTCTGATTGCCATTTTATCTGTTCCAGTGTGAAACGGCAGCCTGGAACTATTTTTTTTTTTTTTTCGTTTACTCTGTCAGAGAATCAGATTTCTTATTTCTTCTCTCAATTCTTTATGATTCTGTATTCCGCCTGGTATTTCCTGTGTTCTAGCCTCATTCAAAAACACCATTATGCTAATATAGTTCAAGGTTTTACAATGCTACGTGAGCACAGTATTCCCCAGTGCTACAAAAACAAAACCAGTTTTGAAGAGGGTTAAAATGATAGAAACCAAAACCCTCAATTAGAAGAATGAACAGTCCTCCTAGGGTTTTTAATCCACAGTTCAAATATAAGGTTCTCATTTCTTGATCATAGCATATAAAGACAAATACAACCAACACTGCAAATTGCTTATCATGTCCTTCTTTAAATATCTCTACTCAGCAATAGTTTGAACCAGGGATGAATTACTTTACACAGTTTTTCACTGTCATTACCCAAAGTTGAAATGGAAAATCACTGAGATTTGCCATCTAAATCTCAGGGTTTTTTAGAAAGTGTTTTATTTTCCCCTGGCAGTATAATTTATTGTTTCTATTGCTTTTCCAACAGCATTAGGTCAGATTTTTTCAGATTTCAAAATGATGGCTTAACATCGTCTCTATTTTCTCTCACAAACAGAAAAAGTACAAAATTTAATGACAGAGTTGATACTTGACATTTCTGTGGTCAGTGTGGACGGTAGCATAACAATCATTTGACATATGATAGGCTTGGGAGTGGCCTCACATATGATTACTGCTTATGGTACTTTAATCTGTACTTTATCGTACTATACAATCCTTGCTTTTTGGCTATTGCACTCGCTGCAGTGGATTGACAGCTGGTGGTCAACTTACAACCCCCAACTGAACTGAGTAAGCGTGGTGCTGTGTGTGGGAGGCCTGCCTGGGGATTGTTGCCAGCAGCCTAAGAGGCAGAACTGGAGAAGTTACGCTGTTGGGTGCAGAGAAAGGCTGGTAGAAGCTGGTAGAAGCTGTAAGGAGCTGTTGGTTCCTTTGCAGGAACTCGCCATGCTGGCTTTTCTGATGAACTTGGCTGTTTGCATCCTCTGAGGAGCACGTGAGCTCGCTGGCACTGAGCATGGCTTTGATTCACTTTGGAAAGACTCTTGTCCTTACTTTGAGCATCAGTTCCTGGCCCTGGAGGGAAAGATGGAGAAGCTTCCTGCGTTGGCTTCCCTGATGGGAGCTCAGCTGTCTTCACCACTGGAAGAGCTTGGAACCTCACTTTTGCTGAGGATGGCTATGGTACTTTTCAGGGGACCTCTGATTCTTACTTCGCACATCACTTCGTGGCTCCAGTGCAGATCCCTTAGCCTGCTAGCACAGATCCTCCACCCCACAGGCTTCCAAGCTTCCACCACTGACTTCTGGGCCTTCCCAGCGCAGATCCGTGAAAGAGGCCTGTGTGAGACATCGTCGTGGGCTCTAGGCCTCCTCCAGAACTTGTGGGAAGCACTGTTATGGCCTCCAGGTCTTCAGCTGGACTCATGAAGGACATTTCCATGGGATCCAGGCCTTTGGCTAATTTCACTGGTCTTAGTGTGTGGGCAGATTTCCTGCACTCTTTTGTGTATCATTCTTTTGGTGACTTTTATAAATAATCCTATAAAATATGTATCCTGTATTATATTGTTCCCCTTGCAAAATATCCCCCAAGAAAAAACACACCCACTAAGAGTTTTTACTATTTTATTTTTCTATACTTTGCTGAAATTTTTTGATGTACTTGATCTTAATTTTCTGATGAGAGTTTTATAGCATTTGCATTGTCAGTAGTAGTTTTGGTAATATTTTTGTATAAATCTCACAGGCTTTGGTTCATATATATATATATATATTTATGGCAGGTGCCATACATTCATTATTTTAGTATGTATGCATTCAATTCTTTATATTATTCTACAATGCTAATATCTATTGATACATGCAGTCTTCATTTCTTAATGCTGTTCTAATAAAATGGAATAATTAATAATTAATATTAATAAATCAACATTTATTAAGGTCTTTTATATTTTATTTTATTAAATGTCAACATTTCTAAAGTTTTTTTCTTTGTTTAGTGTTTAAGTGCTATTTATATTCCATGTCTTTATTATTTAACTCTTCTCTTTGCTTTTGCTTTTGATTTTCTTCTTAACAAAGTATTTTCTGTCTGTAATTGCTCTGCTTATTCCTTGTCTCTCATTTTAACTTTTATTAAATGATATTTATGATGACAACTGCCATATATTTGTTTAATTTATTTGGAGACAATAGATGATATTTTTTAGTGTTCAGTTGTTATAGTTATACTTTGACCTTATGTTTAAATTGAAGTATTTCCAACAAACTAGATTATTCAATGCCTTCATCTTCCTCTGTAGTAAGATAGGGACTTTATGTAACTAAACATCTCTTAGCACCATCCTAATCTTGTTATTGATTTGTTGAGACTGAAATTTCATTTTTATGTGATTTGGCGATTTGTACTATTTTGCATACAGGAATATCATTAGGAAATAATTCCTTTAGTGAAAGAAAAGGTTTGTAGTACAGTGCTTTGCAAGTTTACTGATTTGCCAGTAAACTGCTTATCTCAGTTACTTTTCTTTCGCATTGCTCTGACAAAACACTCAGTGCCCAAATTTAAGGAAGGAAAGGTTTATTTTGCTCAAAGTCCATGGAAGTTTCAGTCAATAATCAGCTAGCTTCAAGGCATGGTGGCACAGCACAGGGGCAGCAGTTCAAGGTGTCAAAAGACAGAAAAAGCTGCAAGAGCAGAAGAGGGGGAAGAGCAAGCCTCTTTCCCTCCCTTATATTGTAAGTAGCCTACTTGCCCTAGGGAAGGTGTAGCCCTCAAACCATCTCTGTGCCCTCCTCTTGAACAAGTTTGGGCTGTTTATAAAGTGAGGACCCTGGCCCTCTCCTGAGTCACTTAATGAAACCTCTCAAGTTGACACAATGAATCAACCATGACAACATCCTAGAGGGTAAACAAGCACACTAGGGCATGTATTCTATACCCCAGGATGTAGAAATGCTGAGGCACTTAGTGAAGCTTCTAAACTTCTCAAGGTGCCACAATGTATCAAACATTACACTGCTTTACCAACATGTTTTTCTTTTCTTTTTTTTTTTTTAATTTTATTTTAAAGACAAAAGAATGGAGACATATGACAAAATTATACAGTATATAGAAGGGAATTAGCACTGGATGTTGTATTACATAATGTTATCTTCACATTAGTTAACGCAAAAACATTAAAGAGAATATAGTAGGGAATTTGCACTGAATGCTGCATAATATAAAGTTATCTTCACTTCTGTTAATACAAAAACGATTGAGGAAATACAGAATTATAAAAAACATAAAAGGGAATTAGCTCTGGATGCTGTCCAACATAATGTTACCTTCACCTTTGTTACTCAGTTACACAGATGATGGCCCAACTGATCATTCAATTTTTCTCCTCCCTCATCTCCGTTGCCCCACCACTCAATCAGTCATCTTCCCTGTGATAATAACTGTACTCCTGGGTTTATCTATACCCCTGGACTCTCGCCTTGGGAAGAGATATAGCTGCCTCAGACTATACTGTAACATACATGGGTGTATACAAACTGCCATGGTCAGAGGTGGAAAAGCACATATGCTCACAGCAGACCACCTGGCTCCACCCCGTCGCCATGCATGTTGATTAGTTCAAATGAACCATTTCACATTATGTACATATTTCAAAGTACAGTGTTTTATAGTATGAGTATATGCAATTTGTCAATTAAAAAAAGAATTACATTATTTTCCCTCTTGGTATCCTCTTGAAAGAGTTAAAAAAAAACATATTGCAGTGATACATGCATACCTATGTTTACAGCAGTACACGTCACAGAGGCTAAATATTAGACATGGTGTGTATGCCCATGCACAGATGAACAGATAAAACATATGTTATTTATATAGTATAGTGTATTACTCTGCCATAAGCCAAGCAAAATTGAAGTGATTTGTAGAGAAATGGGTGCACTCTGAAACTGTAATGTTAAGTGAAGTAAAGCAGTCACAGAAGCTTAACCTTGACATGGCTTCTCTTATACAAGAGGCTAAAATACAAGTAAAGAGCAAAATAAAAGATATTAGACAATAGGGAGATGAATCTTCCACCAAAGGGAAGAGGACCAAATATGAAGGGGAATGGAAAAAGAATTAAGATGTGTCCTGTGCATGTACCGGCTCCCTGTGAGGAATGCGATCTACTGCAAAAATATAGTATTACAAAACGGAAAGTCTGAGGTCTCCTTTACTTGTATGCTTTTGGCTCCTGTGCGTTCCTGACTTCCAAAAGGCCCTTGGGTTGTTTGGTTCCTAGCTCCCATCCCTGTGTTTGTACTCAGCTGCCTCCGGTCTAGTTCTTCTTATGCCATTTGATCTCCCCTTTCTGTCTTACGACTCTTCTATTCCTGTCTGGCCCCAGCCTGGGAAAGTTTTTAGCTTTAAGGGTTTGAGTAATTAAATCGAGTTCACCCATCCCATCAAAGGTGATCTTCTTTTAATACTTACACCTGAAAGTTCCTTTCACAGATGTGCCTAGATCAGTGTTTGAGTAAACAGGAAGAGGGAATGTTGAGCGGGTATCTTTAGAATTATGTCTATTGTTGCCAGGTGTGGTGGCACATACCTATAATCCCAGCACTCAGGAGGCTGAGGCAGGAGGATTGGTTTGAGTTTGAAGCCAGCCTGGGTTACAAAGTGAGCTCAAGGCCAGTTTGAACTGCATAACAAGACTCTTTCTAAAAAAAAAAAAAAAAAAAAAAATTATGTCTACTGACCCTGAAAACATTTGAATTCATTAATCAATACCAGTGAAACCTAACTTTTGTGTTGGTTAAGAACATGGAGAAACAGGGTGACACATGAAAGAAGACTGACAAAATGTGAACTACTGAAGTTGTCTTGTACAGTTCACTTTCTTTTATGTATACGTATCCATAATAAAAAAGAGTAAAAGCACAACCATCTTAAAAGTTACTAGGATTATCAGTCCCTTAATGGCATTTTGGAATGAGTCCTTGGATTGTTATCCAGATTTTTAGGTTCTTCATCAGTCCCCAGATTCCTAAAATTACTACTTGGCTTTGCAGAGTCTTAGCTCATGACAGCAGCTGGTAAAGCAAATCTAACCTCTGGGGGTGTACAGAAACCAACCTGCTGCTACTGTGCATGGAAACACTGGTGATTATCTTCACCCTTTGCGAGTGCACCTGCAATGGAATTGCTCAGTTGTGTCCTGCTGCTCTAGCACCGTGCTCAAAAGGAGCCCTGGAGTTTACATTCCTGCAGCTGCTATGCACGAATTTAAAGGTATTTTGGATTCGTTTTTGGAATTTGTGTTAACAGCTCTGACCTTGCATTCTAAAACTACTTCTCTAATATAATAATTATATAATTAAAAAAGTAATCTTAGGCTACCATTTGTCTTCTCTCTAAACTGACCATGGGAGCCTGGTTTTGAAGAGGTCAGAGAAGCGCAAGTCATCAGCGCGCTGCTCTGCGCAGATGGGGGCACAGAAGGGAGCAGGCAGGTGGGAGGACAGTTGTGACAATCTTTATAAGGCTCGCCACTTTGACTTGCGAGGGAGAAAATAGCACCACCTGTGTTGTCGTTCTTGTTAACCTACTTTGAGGAGAAAAGATACACTAAATACAAGGAGTAGGCAAACAAGTTCGAAACATTTGTATCGGCCGACTGCAAAGCAAACTACAGATGAATAATTTTCTCCCTGCGTATTGGAGTTACTGTCCATCATCAATGGATAGCTTTCTTTAAGGCTGAGAAACTAATTTGTGATAAAATGCTAAGCACTGATTCTGATTTAAATTTGAAGCCAGCCTCTGTTAATCCATTAAATCACGTTTTTCATATCAGCAAACTTTTTTTATCTTTAATGCCTGAGTAATTTTTATATTGAGTCAAAGAAAGAAAGTAAATTTACCTTTTACATGCCATTTAGCAAACAAGAAAGGAGCATACATTTTAATGTTAATTAAGGATACAGATTTTATTCAGTTTGACTAAAATTATGAGGGAATCATATTGTCCTTTGCAGCTGCTAGTTCTCGGATTCCAGGCTATTGGGTTAATTTATCAGACTCAAGACATTTTTCTATCCTCATATCATATCTGCTCTAGGGAAGGGAGCTAGAGTTCTCTTATCAAAAATCGTTCTCCGAGTGCCTAGAATGTAGTGTCAAATCATTTATTTGCCCAATCTGCATTCTTTCCTGTGATTTAGAGATCTGACATCTGATTAGGTATCTGTCATTTGTAATAATTTTACTTATACATGTAACTATTTCCTCTTCTTATTGTCATGCTTCCTGCCTCAGACAACATTTTTAAAAAACTGTGCACTTCTTTTTGGTAATTGATTCCCATAGCCACAGGATGAAATTCAAAAGTCTTTCGTATTGCCTGAAAGGGAGTATATACTTCGACTGAAACTATTTTCCGTAGTATCATCTGCTCTGACTGTCTCACGCCATGTATAGCGGTGAGGCAAAAATCACGCAGTTCATTGCAGTTCTGTACGATTTCACCTCTCCATCCTGAGACTAAATCTTCAAGACACAGCCCAGTTGAAGCTATGTACCTCCTTTATGTAAATTCTCCCTTATTTTCCCTTTTAATGACTTTCTCCCTAACACTCTCATTTTGTTAGAGTTCATCCTCAATTTCTCTAGCAAAAGGGAAAGAAAAATAAACTTCTTGATTCCAAGAATATGCAAAATATCTACAGTGTATTCTTATTATAAAAAAGAATACATTTTATATGTTGTACTTTTTTCACATTTATTTATAATGTCCAATTAAATTCTAAAATTTAGAATAAAGGCCAGCATACCTATTTGTTGTGATATATAGATGTTCTCATATTGTATTATTATGTTTGTATTTTTAGCTAAAATACATCATAAAGTATGTATTATCAACAAGGCAGCATAATTCTTCATAAGATCATTTGTTTATATATTTGTTTATATTTCATTGTCTTAAATCATAAGACACTTGGTAATGAAAATTCTGTTCATAAATTTTTTCTAAACATAAAACTAATATAAATAAATTAATCAAGTAATACACTATAAATAATAACAGTATCATTTAACATACTAAATATCTCTAGGTCCTATTCTCTTAGTACAGATAAATCAATTAACAAAATTAAGAAATATTTCCTAAGAGTTTAATTCATAAGTTATAAGAGTGCTGAAAATTTAAAGAATTCAGTAGTGGTTTTATCGTAGGTTCTAAGAATGAACTTTTTTTACTCTTTGGAGAATATCAACACAATTTCTGAGTAACGAATGTGTTTATTGTTAATATTGGAACAAAATTTTTTAAAATAAAAAAGTGATTAAAATATATTATTTTTCCCCAAAGAAGAAGAAAATATCTTCTACCTTAAGGTTCCTATTTAAAAACAAACAGCCAGAGAGGGTAGGGCTTGACCTCATATAAGACCAGAAAATAGACAGATACAGCCATAGAAGAAACAGAAGTTTAGGAGAGGTAATACATAGTATCAAGGTTTAGTAACTACAAGTTTTCAGTTAGAAAAATATATAGGTATGTAGCATCCACAGTTGTGGAGATAATTATCTTATTATTGGGTTAGCATAAATTTCTGTCCTAGTTTGCTATGGATTAGGCAGCAAGCACAGTATCCAATACAATTCAGCATTCAGTGTTAAAATGGTCAGAGGTTGAGCAGTATGGCCATAGGCAACAGAAAATCAGTTACTGAGAGATATTCGAGTTTGTATTCTGGAACATTCAGTGCTTACCTAGCAACCAAAGCAAGGCACTATATAAATAGAACAATTGTAATTTTTCTCTCCCCATTATACAAGAAATAAGATAGTTTAGTGATTGTGGTCACCTGAATATGTACTTTTTTGCCTTATTTTCATAATCTTGAATTTAATTTTTACTTTTCTCCAAATGTTTGCCTGTCAAGGCACTTGAGTCTGATTAAAATTCTATTAGTAATTAGTTACATGAGTCAAGATTTCTGTTTTTATTTTTTCTCAGCCTGGAAATTCATCTGGAAGTTTCATAGCTATTAAAACAAATTTAGAAACCTAAATGATTGCCGTTGTAGAAAGGCAAAAGTAGAAATTGATGAATGGTGTTCCTTCATTCAAAATGTATATCTCAGTACTCAGTAAAATAAAACAAAATAAAATATAAATGTGAGGTTTGCTAGACATTTATAGAGCACTGAATGTGCATACACAGGCATTACTAGAAGTAATTCTTCTAAACCAGCCTTCTAAGAGTCTAATGCAATTCCATTATACACACATGAATATTAAGGTGTATTAAAATTTAATTAATCTGAATAAGCTATTGTGGCCTATTTTCTTACTGTATCATGGGAGTGTTCAGTATAAAACCTTCAGAAATTACTGAATATGTTTATATAAAAAATTGGGATTTAAAAAATTCCTGTTTCTATTCTTAATGAAAATTATTTTCACTATCTTATTCCACCATTCAGTCAATTCTAGGTTGAATCTTATTTGTATAACTGAAGTGGAAGTTCTCATAAAAAATATGCTCAGAGAAAAATTCAGACAGCTTATACTGTACCGTTTCTGGCTTGGTCTTCAGATATATAATGAAAATTATTTTGATACGGTTAATTACTCAACATGACCTGTTTATAAACAATTTGGCTTTTATTCACAGATTGCTAAAAGAATAAAAAGAAATAAAGGCACAGTGCTTTAGTCTTTTTTCTCTTTGTATAATGGACCATCACACCCTGGAAATTCACAAGTAAAACAAGTTCCTTTCCTAGTCTTGTGGACACCGGTAAGTTCAGCGCTTCTTGTTGATGTGGACCCTCTGCAGGGATCCAGGCAGTGCGGGCAGCGCCTGGGGAAGTAAAGCGGCGTGCTCACGTGGCTCTGCTCCTTGTCTCATAAATCCATCACGGGAACCACAGCCCCCCGGAGTGATCATCTCCCAAAGACCCCACCTTCCAACACCATTTACATATGAGTTTGGGGATTAAGCTGCAGCGTGGTTCACAGAGTAGACAAATGCAGGCCCTACTGCTCAACATTGAGCTTTTTAAGGTCTGTCTCTTACTGATGAGACAAAAGGAATGTGTCAGTACCCCTCCACTGCCTTTAGTATGAACTCTGAGTCTTACACACTGGTATATATTTACATGGCACATATATATGGACACACGGTAAATGAAGAATTTTGGGGGAAAACCGAATGATTATAATTAACAGCAGTCATGACCAGCAAGGAATGCGGTGTAGAAGGAACATCAAGGTGCTGTCTCCCTGGTCCTGCATGTTTGAAGCATTCACAGGAATCATCCAAATGCTACTTACAAAATTTAAAAAGACAAATAAGATTATGTTTACAGGACTATCTGAATATTCCAGATGGAATACTACAGGAATACAAGTCTACTGCGTGTAAATTTTAACCTGACTTTCCAGTTTGAAAATTATGATTTTGGAATGGATAGTAGAGTGTATCACACATCTACAATTCATGGAATAAAAGTCATTGAGAAAGAATACATTCTTTACAGGCAACAAGTAAGAGAAATCCATGACTTCACTTATGCATTTGTCTTAAAAAAATAATCAGACTCCCCAAACAGAAAAGATTGTATTACTTTCTACAGGTTTAAAGGTTGTGGAAATAT
Source organism: Dinomys branickii (assembly GCA_004027595.1). Taxonomy (NCBI): domain Eukaryota; kingdom Metazoa; phylum Chordata; class Mammalia; order Rodentia; family Dinomyidae; genus Dinomys; species Dinomys branickii. Next base: position 19,317 of record PVLD010017162.1, read on the forward strand.
AGACTGGGTGATTAAAGAATATAATGTTTCAGTTATGCATGTGAAAAAACTCTAGAGACCTATTATACAATGTTGTATTTCTGTTAACCACATGGTAACGTGCATTTCAAATGTAGGAAGATACATATCGTTTTTAAGGCTCTTAATTCAAAAAGAAAACAAAGAATAAAAAACAGAAGGGCACAAAACAACTCTGGCATAGTTTGACTTTATCTGTTGTCTTGATGGGAGCAATATCAGGACCACAAATGTCCTAACCCATGAAATCGTACGTTAAATATACACATTTTTGTGTACTCATTATGTCTAAATTATTAATACAAAATGAAATACATTTTAAGTATAAAATATGCTGTCATTAGGCTTCTTTGCCATTCTCAAATTTTATTTTTTGTTGTCTTTTTGAGACAGTTTATATTGTACCATTTTGGGTCTTGCTATGCAGTTCAGGTCAGCAGTGAGCTCATTTTGTAGCCCAGGCTGGCCTCGAACTCACAATGGTCCTCCTGCCTCAGCCTCCCGAGTGCTGGGATTACAGGCATGCGCTACCGTGCCTGGCTGAACTTTGTTTTATGCTGAAAATTTACCCATAAATGGAGATGCTGCTCAGGTGTCCAAATGAATGAACTGCAAGGAGAGTCCTTTACTACACAGCTGGAGTGAATCCTGAGCCGTATTTAATATATTATGCAGGCATCTATTTGCCTCCACTCTTTCCTGACTTTGAGCACATATCTGTGCTCTACTCATAGACATCAGCTTTTCTCACTGTCATGCCAGTATTTGTAGACTAGACTGTCCTTTGATTTAGAAAACGTAGTCCAAAATATGATGATGAATTCCTCCCAGTTTAGTTTTGCCCCTTTCCAGTCCTACGACATTGAAAACGATCCTCTTACTTCTTGGAACATGAACTTTCCCAGCTGTAGAACAGGGCTCTTCTAAGAATTTTGTGTGTCCTGTGAGACATCATGAATGTAATCTAGCAATGATGACTGACCAATTTTAATAATTTAATCAGCAAGACATTCACTTTCTGACCATATTCCTCTCTTAGTACTTAGATTTTCAGCCACAGTCTTCATAAATTTTAACTTTTAATTGAAAAAGACTGTCATTTTTATAAATAATTCAAAGCAATCCAAGAAATTTCTTCCAAGCGTGTTGGAGCTTAACAGTACATAGAGTGTCCTAGATGCTCTTTGGCTTCTCAAAACTGGCATTTCCATGGCTACCATTTAACATCAAAGACAGTTTGATGTGGTTTATTTTGGGAAATGAAGTTCCCTGTAAAGTCAACATGATCTGAATTTTAGACATTTTTTTACAATAAAATTTACTAATATAATCTCATTATAGATTTGTCGGGATATGTTTCTCTACTTTGTGTCATCTGATTCTTTTTATCTCTTTTCTTAAAAATCTATGAAGCTCATTAGAAAAACTGATTCATCAGAATTATTGAAATTTTCAAGAAGTCAGAGAATGCAAATGCTTTCTCATATATCTTTTCTAAAATCACACTCACTGCATAATCAGGATTTCACTTAACAATTTGAGTAATCATTTATGATAGCTCTCTGCTCGTTGCATAAATTTATGACATTTTTGCTTTTCATATTTATGTAATCCCCATTTTAGACCATCTAAGGTATTTTATCATTAGATTCCTCCCTTTTGCTGGTTAACACGACTTCACTTCATTCTTAGTGAAAGAGAAGAAAAACGTAAGTAGACATTTACTTTTCTTTTGGTGATATAGTTATTTTACCTTAAAACACAGCCAGGGAGCTTGTCCTATTTAGGAATTTGAGCACTGACCAGCACTCACCCCTCCCTCTCTCTTCCCATTTCAATTCCGTTGTCAAACTGTAAAAAGAACTATCAAATGCATCCCGAATGACATCACATTTCTTTCCTTTCCATTATTTCTCTGTGACAGGAGTGAGTGTTTATGCTGGGAAGAATTTAATATGTTAGTCCCAGCTGCCAACAATAAGTCCCCACGAAAATGTCATTACTTCAGGCACAGAAGCAGTTGGCACAATGAACTGTGGAAAGGTTCGGAATATAATTTATCTTTCCCTTCATGTCATTAAACTCATACACACACAGAGGCGAAGCAGTATTTCAGCCAAAATTGGAAGCGCTGAATTTATCAATTATCCTTTTAAAATCAAGGGCCACTAAGTTCTGTCCAGTGAGATAGTTCATCCAACAAACCTGCTCTGGTCAGAGGATATTCCACGCACACCATTTATGGGGACACTTATCATGTGGACCCAGCTGTGTTTGGGCATGGTTGGTTTTCCAGCCCCCAGAGCTGCTGATAACCAAATACAGCCACACTATAAGCTCATTCCCAGCTTTCCTGAGATGTGACCTTATCTTACTCTGAATTCTTAATTCACTCTGGAGAGGTGAGGTAATCTCTGTATTTTCCTGGATTTTCAACACACTTCATAAAACAAGCAGTAATTACAGTCCTCAGCCCTATTAGATGGATAATAATAACAACAATAATAATAATTTTATAATATTTAAACCATGTGTTCACTATGAACCACATACAGTTCTCTATCTATACATTATTCTATTTCTAAACAGCCCTAGAAAATGGGTGCTTTTTCCCCCTTACTGCTCCCTTTCACTTAACAAGCATCATTTTCTGCGAGCGACTCCAACAATTTCTCTTCTACTTGTAATATGCTCTCTCCCCGTTCTTTTCTGCATGCGCTCGTGCCAGCTGACTCAAGGGCTTTGTGTCTACCATGTAGGGATATTCACCAGTCAACTTGTATGCAAAGAAAGTACCATAAGAAAAGCAGCACGTTACTTAAGCGATACTGTAGGGTGCACAACATTACTGAAAAGTTTTCAGGACTAAATCAAAACATAAAAGGCAAATAGGCAAGAACAACTACATAGCTGTATTCTTTGCTAATGATGAGCTGTGTCCTGGGATTTCCTTTGGCAATGAACTATGAGTGAAATTCTTTTGTGTCACTTCAGAGAAGAAGTTTTAAGGGATGTTGCATGATTTTCCCTTCTCTCTTTTCTCTATCATATAATGCAGACTATCCCACCTAGGGACTATACCTATAAGTCTGAGTCTTAAAACATAAATGATTATATTGTTTAACCCTTGAAATTTTGCTTTGTTTGTGAAATTTTGCTTTGTTTGTACAAAACATAATCTATCTTAAATGGCCTCATACAAGCGGCACTGAGTAGCAAATATTACTCTATCCAAGATGGTATAACTCTTAGTTCAGGAGGACACTCTTTCTTCGTACAAGGAGAAAGGAGTTTGTCAGCTGACACTTTTGCTAACTTTACTACTCAACCCGAAATACTAGTCTTGGTGCCATGGCCACCACTGCCCCAGAAACAAAATCTGCTGTTGCCAGGATCACCAGCATCATGGATTTACACACACCCTTGGTATTTTTTAGCTCTTGAATTTGTGCCCCGGAGGCAGGCATTTGACTATAAGGGTCTAGCCCTAGTGCTTGTACCTCAGTTACAAAGGTGTCTAGGAAGTAAATATTTGGGTTTTGCAGATTTTGTGATAGTGATATAAGGGAAAGAAACTCCCAACCTGAAAGATATCTGGGACCAGTTTGTGTTCCCTAAAGTCAAAGAATGAATTTTAGGAACAAGGGAGGTTAAGAGCAGAATATATTTATCAAGTGAAAGCTTGTATCTGAGAGAGGGACAGAAGGGGGGCTCAAGTATGTGGCACAGGAAAGTGTATTTTCTAGGGAATTTTGTAGAGCAAAACCATGTGGTGAGGCAGGTCCAAGGTGGAAAACAAGGGAACTCACAAGGTGGGACAAAACTATGGTCGGCCAATAAGATTACAAATATAATCATTCAGGTAAAATTGACTAAATTGGGATCAAATGGGGAAGCGAGCCACGTAGCAAGAAGGCATAAATGCAGAACAGGGGCTTTTCCTGTAGGGGTTTGGGGTAGTGACTCTCCCTGGCTTTTTTACGGTGATTGATATCTATTTAGACTATCAATCCCTGATGTCCATCCCCAGAGAGGTATGTGGGCGTGTTTGTTTTACCCTTTGTCTTGAGGTCTGGCCCACAGTGCGGGTCCCTGTGTCTTCTGCAATTACAATGTGTCTTGTCTTCCATACTGGCTCCTTGGAGGTCCCAGCCCTGTCTGACTCTCTATAATATTTCTCTCTAATGCAGTGGCTACAACAACAGGAAAAAACCTCTTTTCATCCACATTCATGCCAAAGCATCGATCAAGTGACAAAAGGGACCTAACCGAGTGAACTTGAACTTCTAAGATGTCAAAGGTTCCATTTAAGGCAGGTTGAGTTCGTTTTACCTGTGTCAGTCAGCTTTCTGTCACTGTGAGAAAATACCTCTGATCAACAGCTTGTGAGAAGAAAGGATTTATTTTTGCTTGTGATTTTAGTTGTTTCTGTCCATGATTGGTTCATAACATTGTTTGGGGGCCTGTGGTGGGGCAATGTAGCAACTGTGTACCAAGCCTACTACATGTGAGCTCCCGGGAGAGAGTTCAGATCCAAACCAGGACATTGCTTCTCCCTCTGCCCTCCCTGCCTCCCTCCTTCCCTTCTCTCCCCTCCTCCCCATTCCCTCCTTTCCCCTCCCCTCCTCTCTCCTCTCTTCTCCTGTCCTGGATTCTCACTCTTCTCCTTCTTTCTCCCTACCCCTAACTCTCTATAAATTTTCTTCAGCTGAGCTCTGAGACAGCCACGATCATTCACAAATTATTGGATCTGAAAAGAAATAGATGGAAGGAGAAAACCAAAGCCCTACTTTGTATGAAAGTTACGTTATTCAGTCCAGACTGCTATTTACAGGTGTCTGAAACCCTGTACCTAGCACACTTTACCCATAACCTATACTGAGGAATGGCTGATAATAAACAGTAACTCAAAACTCGGTACATTTATTTTCTGAAGGGGAGAGTACAGTTTGGTCTCCTTACTCAGGAAAAATATATACAAGACAGTCCCTAATAAGAGCTCCTATTCCGTGTAATGGTGCTTGACTCTGTGATGAAGAAATTGAATTTTGTCTCTTTTCAGACAGGAAGATACATTTTTTTTCCCTAGGAATCTGATAGGTTTTTGCTGGTGCAGAAAGAACTAGAACAAAATACAAATACATTTACTGTGGGCACGGAGAAGACCACAGTAGAAACGAGGCAAGTGGAGATTCTGGGGGCCTGGCCTAGGGTCAAAGGTTAAATAGGGCCTGGCTGGAGGCAGGGTTTAGGTACTGGGAGGCCTGACGTGGCAGATCAGGATTGGGTGGGAGCATGGGCAAAGGAAACAAGGTATTAAAAACGGGGAAGTATGAAGTTGTAATTTGACTCCAAAGAAGGGTGGGGCTTAGCTCATGGCCTCCAGTGGGCAGGGCCATAATGGCTTGGCACCATGGTGACTCAGCAGGAATCTTAGTGAGGCAAGAAACCCATCAGAATCTTATCATTATGTTTTAAAGTAAAGAATTAGCCAGGCTTGGTGCACGCCTGTAATCCCAGCACTTGGGAGGCTGACGCAGGAGGGTTGTTGTGAATTCAAGACCAGCCTGGGATACAAAGTGAATTCAAGGCCAGCCTGAACTAGCGAGACCCTGCCTCAAAAAGACAAAAAAAGAAACAAATTAATGTCTTAGATTATTAGATTAAGATTTCTTAATGCCGTTGATCCCACTTGAATTTGAATTTCAGTCTCTCTTGGTGATTTCAACTATAATCGCTTTCGTTTCTTCTCTTGAGATAAAGATTGCCATGTTTTCCAGATAGACCCCCCATCATCAAAATTCCGGGTAAGTACCATTCCAAAACCAAATAACTTCTGTAAAGCAAATACGCACTAATTAAAAAATATTCAGGGTAACCCAGCTATTTACCTTCTAGATATTTTCCCAAGAGAATTGAAAACATTTATGCCACAGTGATATATGGACACCCATGTTTATAGCAGCACATTTTGTTACAGCTAAATCTTGGAAACAACCCAGATGTCCATCCACTGAGGAATGGATAAAAAAGATGTGATATTTTTATACAATGGAGTATTACTCAGCTATAAAAAAAGATAAGCTTGAGGCTTTTGTAGGCAAATGGATGCAACTACAGGCCTTACTCATAAGTGAAATAAATCTGACTGACATGTGTAAACATATTTTCCCCTTGGTGTAGGAACCTGAAAGAATAAGTAAAACTCAAAACATACAATAGATGATAGGGAAGGGAAAGAAATTGCTCAAAGGAAGGAACAACTGAGATGAGGGAAAGAAGAAAAAAGAAAGAAGGAAGGCAAAATATAAATATATATATGAATAGCTGTGACCACTGTATTGCTGATGTCTGATGGTATGTCAAAAGGAACAGTCCCACCACTCGGGAGGCTGAGGCAGGAGGATCATGGTGAGTTTGAGTCCAGCCTGGGCTATAAAGTGAACTCAAGGCCACCTTGAACTGTATAGTGAGACCCTCTTTCAAAAAGACACACACAAAATAAAAATAAAAGAAAGAAACAGTTAATGTATAAAATTTTTAAAGTTCTGACCAATTTTGTATGCTTATATCTGGTAATCTGAGCAACTGATTTGAAGGCAACAATATGGAACTACCATGGTGAATTCCTACTGTCTTATCTAGTGAAACTGTATTATCTCTAACATTTTATCTAATAATGATTTTCTTATTCTCTTTAATGGTTTGAACAATCTTCCGTTCTTATATCTGGTCATCTGAGCAGCGTAGTTGAGGACAGCCATGAGTAATATAACAACCGCTGTTAATTCGTAGTATTTTGTCTTGAAACCCAGTATCACTTTAAATGTTCTTGCTTTGGTTTGTTTATGTTTGTGATGCTGGCCTGTGCTGCTACTGTTCTTTTTGTCTGCTTGTTTCTCATTTACTACTCTCTTTAAAATAAAATTTGAAAATTTTTTAAAACTTCAGGGGTCTGTGAGATTCTGACAGAACTTTTGGTTGAATGATAAGAGACAGTGTAGACACCTCTGCTTCTTGGGTTTTATTATTGTCTTGAAGGTGCCATTGGGGCGGTGCCACTCTTCTGTAAACTTAATGGGGCAATGTATGGAGGAAAGGTCAACCTGGGAATGATGGTAGGGAAGTAGATAGATAGATCAGACCATTGGCATGGTATTTAACCACTGACAAGGGTCCTTTATTCACAAAGTACTTGTTAGTTTAATGATAAATTTCTCTCTGTTTCAAGCAGCTATTAGACATTTTGTTAACTGAAACCAAAAATATTCCTCACTGATGTACATAGTGAACATGACATCACATGGCAGATAAAATATTTTGAGGAAAATGGATATTTGACACAGACTTTGAAAAACTCAGTGAAATACTCCTATCACACAAAATGGAAAACAAATACATGGTGTGAAACATTGCTGCTGTGGTTTTCTTTTCCGTGTATTTCTCCAGTAGGCAGCATTTCATGTACTGCGGCTTTTGTCTGGGTAAGCTTATTGTTTCATAATTTTATGCTCAGGGTCAATTGCATAGAAAAATTAGCTTTTCTAACTAGATCTTTATGTTTCCTAGTAAATATCGTGTTTTTTTACCTTTAAGTGTTGATATTTGTCACCCTGTTGATTGTACCGGCATCGTAGAGTGACTGCTTTGAGAACTCACCCTGATTTAGCAGCTCATTATAAGTTGATCTTAGGCGACTTTATTTAAAGAGAGCTTTAAAAGTCAATGTCTTAAATTGTACATTGAATATTTAATTTCTGTAAGTAGATTCTTAAGCTTCTACAATTCCAGGATGTATACAAAATAAAATCATGCTATTTCAACAAATAGTTTACAGTCCTTAAAGTTTTTTGTAGGTTTTAAAATTCTCGCCTGTGATTATGTCTCTAGAAAAAGACCAAAACATTTGCCAAAGTATCTACTAAAGAGAAAAACAAAAATATTGTGATGAGTAATTTTGAAACTGATTTTGAATTATATGTGGTAGTTAGTGTGACAATAAAAATATATTATAAAATTTATGCAGAATATGTTCTCCTTCTGCCACTCCAATATATCCTACGTAGACATAGACATATAGATACTATGTGGTTGGATTTAATACTCATTTTCCTCCTCAAAATGAAGAAAATATGTTTTGTGTTTTTCAGAAAATAGTACTTTCCATAAATTACATTTTAAGCATAAGGTTACTGGTAATAAAGTTACAAATAATTGCATTATGTTGGCTACTCAAAACATGACTCATGCACATCTGAGACATTTAGAGGGGCTAACAGGCTGTTTATGAAATTGATCTCTAAATCTTAGGGATGTTAAAAGACACACTTCTATTTCTATTTTGGATACCGTCATTTTGGTGAATATAAAATTTACAGGGTATTCCAAAATTTAACTGGCTTTAATTTGATTCTGAAATAAATAGCTATATTTTTCTCTCAATGTTTATACATAATTAATACTAAGTTATTTAAATTCAGTTTAATGCTTGACATCTTAAGCAGACAAATTAGACTCTTCAAAATTAAATCTGATTACATGATTTTTGAAAGGTAATATCATGCAGCTTAATATAGTCTATAAAATAATGTTTCATAAAGGATTTAAAAAATTAACTACAAGTGTGTATCATTTAAATGATCGTTTAAGTTATTAATTTCATTTAAATTATCATTTATTTAAATTATTATGCTCTCCATATAAAATTCTAGTTTTAGATTTAGTTTTAGTCTCAATGTTGCCACATTTATTTTTAATGGTCTTCAACTTTGTTTTTTGCCATATATCGGTATTAATGTTATGTAGATATGTATTCATTTTACCAACCTTATTCCCTAACATATTTAATATCACTGTAGTTTTCTCTCATAAAGATACTGCATAAACAATAATCAGAGTCCAGAGGAAATATTTTAAATTCTAAGAAAAGCTGACTTTGTTTTTGGTGTTTGATTCCTGATCACTTGCAGGCTCTGCCTCTTTCTCTACCTTCTAGCAAAATGGAGAAATCTTCATCCTTGTGTTTTCTCCTTTTGAGATGGTGGGAAGTTCATAGCACGGAAGCCCTGACCCACACCTAGGAGCCGTCACCCTGGACCCAGTCCCTCTCTTTAGCTATAAAAGTACAGCCAATCTCCTGTCAGGCCATTTTGGTCATAACAGAAAACAGCAATTTGTGGGTCATTATCTCTGTTCAACCCCGTTGGGGTTTCTCTGTGCACGTATGTGTGTGTGTCTGTGTTCGGGGATCATCAAGACTTTCAACCACTCCAATGGGAGCAGCCGTTGATACAATGTTGATTGAAGGATCTCTGAACAAAGAGACTTATAGATATGGTAGGACAGAGATGACACTGCATTGGAGTAGACAGCGTACACTGGGAGGATGAAGAGTAGGAAGAAGAAGAGGAAGAGGAAGAGGAGAAGGGAAATCGTTCATCTTCACCACTTAGATACAGAAGGAGAAAACACATACAGATAAATGTTACGTATAGGTACAAATCTCTATAATTAATGTGATCATTGTGTATGTCAAAAGCATCACAAGAGAATTCATTAAAAACCAAACAACACTCCTAAAACAGAAAGTCTGACCCATTGAAAAATCCAAAATATATTAAAATAATTTTATTTTAAATAAAGTAAAAGAGCACTGTGTGGCCGTGGTGCCTGCCCAACATAAGCTCTAAGAGAACGTTAACACCTGCTGAGATATGCCAGTTGGCAAACTCTATTGTCTTCGCTGATAGAGTTGATAGTGCGGTTAAGTGACAGTTACACCTGAGATTGGATACATTTAGTTTATATACCACGTGTACGCTCAGAAGAGTTACCAAAAACGAGAACGCTCACTTTAACCTCTGCAATTCCTGCGTTGCCTACACATCCTATGTTTACAGCACACCATTTCCTGAGATATCTCATGATGTCCATGGACATTCTAACCCAATGAATACTACGTGGAATGCAAACTAAATCTGGTCCTTGGAATCAGCCTGACAAAGCTGATCTCCTGTGGACCTCCTTGGTATGTCCCACCGCAGTAAAAATAGTCAACACAGTCCAATCTAAATTCAAAGAAATCTTTGAAGATTAAAACTCATTGTACAAAACATAATGTGAAAATAGGTAATTTTCACCAGAATTTCTCCATAACAACATAATTTGGTCAGATGTTAACATTGGAAAGAATAAATAAAAGCTCACAGACTACAGACATCTTCGTGCTGTAGTTCCACTGATAAAGACACTCACATCCATTGTTACTAAAATTACCAGTTCTGTCCGATTAGAAATTGTTAAGCACTTTGCAGTCAACATTGAGTTATTATAATTTGCTCAGTGACTAAACAGCCTTGCAGATACAGTTTACCTTTAAGATCAAAAGCATATAATGCACTTTTTCACAGCTCTTCATGAAGTATTCCCAATAACCTCTTCAGGAAAGATCCTAAGTGTATCTAACTTCATCCAACAGCTCAAGTATATTTCATTCATGAACCTTTCTCCAAAGAAATTTACTTGATATATTAATTTACAGCACACACACACACACACACACACACACACACACACAGCTCAAGGGAGAGTTACAAAGAAAGAACGAAGCACTGATCCATCCACAGTACAGGAGTCCACGACCTTGGTTAAATTCCTCAAATTTATTCAGCCAGTCAAAGGCTGCTCTATGTCACCACAGTCAAGAAATAGCTGTGGATCTGCTTGGCACTGCCAATGTTAATAGAAGCCAAAAGTCCCTGGGAACATTTTGTGCTACGAAGGCACCAATTTCCTTATTGATAATTTTAGTGAAATCCACTTATGCTTTAACTTGTGCATTGGCTCTCTTTGAGCGGGTTGCCATGCACCAATAGCCTCTGAAACACATCCCAGCTGCAACTCAGCAGGTGCTCCTCTGCACATTCCCTAGGTGTTCATTCACTGAAGAGGTTTTAGCAGACTCCTCTTCTATACCTCTTGGAGTCTGTGGATCAAACAGAATAATTGTAATTTACCCCCGAAGTTCTGGAAAGTTACCAGGGACTTCTTTGGATCTGTACTACAAACCATTAAAACACCAAATGCTAGCAGTATGCAGGATTTACAGAATTTCTGAGCCTACAATCACCTATACTCATTTTGTCATTTTGCCTTGATTTGTATGTTCATCACGGTCACTCTGATAAAATGGAAAGTGTACCTATAGGATAGAGAGAAATCTGGGTCCTCTGGCACATCTCAGCTTCAGAGGTAGTGACCTTCTCTGTTCTCAGTCCGTTATCAGACTGATTCCACAGTTCTGTGGGAGCTTACACACTCCCTCTTCTCCATACTAACAGAATCTTTTGAATTCATTTGAGTGAATGACAATGGGAATTTTTATCCTTTACTGATGTTGATGATTCTCTGGATATGCAGTTTGCTGGAAAGCTGTTGTTATGTTGTTGTTTTTAATCACTTAAACAGAACAGCCTGTTCAAGGATGGACACCAAGAACTGAACCTCAGACGGTGAAGTTAGTGCTGGATTCACGGTTAATAACCAGTCCCATTCATGTGGTTTTACAGACTCTTTGGTCATTGCCAAAAATCTGGCTAGTCTGGCCAACACCAGCAATAATTTCTTGAGTAATATTTTACTCCTTTGTAATAACAGATTCTGGGAAATATTAGCCTTATGGATTCTCAATACACAATTCAAGGTCACATATGTTTCTGAAGATATTATAAAAGGCCTCATCAATATACTCCCCATCCCCACCTGAGTTCCACAAATTCTTAGCTGTAAACAGGGAACTTATAATGGTTCTCAGTATGCATAATGTTTAGGCCTTAAGGCATTCGATAACACTTTTGCCTTCAGCAGCAGCATTGAGTTTAGATTTCATAGAGCACTATAATGACTTCAGTTTAAATTTAGTTGAATGAAACCTCGCAAGGTTGGTCATCATACATCAGGGTTAACTGTAATAACAAGTCTAGTTTTGATGTCTGATAGTAAACAGGTTCCCAGCTATACTATTGACCCTCACCTTCTGCTTTATCTCTGGGAAGCATTATAAAACAGGCTGTGTGTTCTCTCCTTTGGCATCAGTAGAAAGCCAAATCCACGCAATCCCCAGGTGGAATGTGGGAAACTTTACTATAGCCGCATTATCTAATCGTTGTAAAAGGTGAGTCAATCTCTGTGCCCCATTCTTTCAAGCTAGTTGTAATAGACTGTCTCAGGAGCACACTCTTCTCCCAGAGTTACTTGGTGTACAGTACTAATTTTATGTCCTCTTTTTCAATATGCTGTGTCATCATTCTTGACATCTGAACCCAATGTGATCGGGGCAAGCTATCTGCTTCCTTATGGTGGTTAAAGCAAAGACATTATACATCAAATTTCATTCTTTCTATTTGAGTGTAGAGAAAAGAAAACTGAGTTTCCTCAAACATCAAAGACAAAAACTTCGATGATCATGTGAATATTATAACCAGCATGAAGATTCCCACAGTAATGAAACATTGATTGCCTTTACTGGGAGACTAGTAGGACATTTATCACTAGCAACACTGGGCAAAATGGTGTTTTTGCCTCTTTGCATAACCACAAAAAATAAGTTTGGGAGAGAAGAGACAGTTTTCAGGTGTCTACCTCTGCATTATTGAAGTGCTTGGTTTTTCTTTTACTGCTTCCTTTGTTTCCAAGTGCTTTGTAAAAGAAGTGGAAAGCATTCATTTTAATCTTTCCGATAGTTTGTAAAACATATATATATGGTGCTTACACAATAATTACTGTTTTTTTTTTTTTTTTTTTTTTTTGGTATTGGAAATCAAACTCAGGACCTTGCATTTGCCAGGCAGGCACTGTGCCCCTGAGCTATATCCCAGACCCCACAATAATCACTTTTATTAATAAATGTTTGACCTTTGGAATTAACCATACCATTTGAATCCCTATCTTTAGAACAGTTACCATCAACGAGTTAATTGCTAATCAAATAGTACTCAGGGGAACTCAATATAAAAAAGAAGCATAAAGAAAAGGAGTTGACTGAATTTCGCCAATGTCAATAGAGAAAAATACAATGAACCTGTGAGGCTTACATTATACTTCAGCAATGACTAGAATGTTTTGATTCACAGACAGCATTAAAAATAATGCCCATGATCTCCACCCAAGCAGTTTCAAAGTGCAGTAACCCACACCGTTCCCCTTCCCTTAATAGGTCCAAGAACGTGTGGGAGATGCAACTGTACCCTGGATAGGGTCCTGTTATTTATTTATTTATTTTTTTTACTTCACCTGATGAAAGAGGATTTCAGATGAACTAAGAAGATTCCTTTGTTTTTTAAAAAGCAGTTTGCTGTGAAATGAGCCTGCTCTTCAGACGCTGAAGTTTTGTGCTAGAGTCAAGTTCTGCAGAGCTGGAACCCGTGTATAAATGCAAGGCATTTGCTGGATGCAGCGCCTTCTGAACTGTGCGCATGCGTGCAGGGCAGCCCGGGGGCCAGCTTCCGGTTCAGCTCCTGCCCTCCGCCTGTAGTGTAAAGGAGCACCAGAGTTCTTGAAGATGAGAAGAAGGATAATTTTCCTGTCGTTAGGCTCATGCTCAGCCAAGGAATACTCTCCTTATAAATCGACAAATATTAAAAACGAAATATTGATTTATGCACATCACCCCATCTGGGGGATAAAGTCTGTCCACTGTGTGAATGAAGGCGATCTCTAACTCGAAATAGGCTCTCTTTGTTTACGTGGCACAGGAATAATCCTGTTGCTCTTGCTTCTTCTTCCTCAGAGTGATGTGGTTTTTTACTTTCCTTCCATAGTCTACTGCAAGAAATTTTAACCTTGAATCTTAAGAGAAGTTATTAGAAAATATAGTCTGTTTCCAGGGAGACCTCTTGCCTCTTTTCAAAATTTCTCACATTTTATCCATGATATTTACATCTTCCTTGATCAAATATTTGTCTGTCAGAACAGTGGTAATACCTGTTTCTGTGAAGATGCAAATAAACAACTTTAATCGAAATGGATTCCACTTTCCAACAATATTGTAAATACCTCAAAAATTGACAAAGATATTACCTATACATTGAAACTTTAGCATACATTTTGATTTTTGGAATTATTTTTGTTTAAATAGCCTTATTTCATAAGTTAATAAAAAATAGATTTTTTTTCATATTATTTATAGATTCTCTGAGAAGCCAGGCAGATTGTTCATAAAGTTACTTGACATTCTTCTTCACCTGAAAATTATCTGTATTCCAACCTGAAAAGTAAAATGAATTTTTATCAAACCAATATTTGAAGCTATATGATACTTGAGGAAAGAATACTTTGTAGTTTTTGGTGAAAATAAATATACAAAACGTCTATATCCCCTATAGTGGTGAACACCATCAATGAGTTTGTATTCAGTGAATAGTATCATTAAATTCATGTTTTGCATGGTATATGACATCAACTAGCTTTAAACAACTGTTTTAGTTACATGTATGGTCTTCAGTAGACTGCTTCAGGAGGAGTAAAAAGTAAAATTATTTTAGCATTCATATTTCCTCATCATTCCCTTCTAAAGAGACAAAAAAGGAAAATCTGAACTCTTAGTCAAAGAGAATTATAAAGGTTTAGTGAGAACACCATGAAGTTACACCACTACTGTTGTCCATCTCCATGCATAGATGAGAAGCAGTGTTTTATTAGAGCCGTGATGATTTAAGCTTATGCTCTGGAAGACTGTGTTCACAGAGAGCACTGCTAATGGGGAACTTTTTAAAAACTTTTCCAGCACATGGGAGACAAATTTATATATCAAAACCAAATTCCTCTTGTGATGTTTTTTAATTTGGTCATTTTTACATCATTTATATTTATTTTGTGTTTTATATTTTTGCTTTTAGAACAAAAATTTTGCTCTAAGTTTGTAGAATAAGGTGTTATATTATGGATTAAATTTGTAACATTCTTAGGAAATTGTCATATGTATATTATCATGTGTACATTTGTGTTTGTGTATTTACTTTGTTACTTTTCCCTCTAAAATTATATTTACTGAAAATATATTCTGTATAAACTAACATCTAAAAAACTTTTCTCATTTTTTGGAACAATTTTTTTGTTCTATTTTATTAGATTTGAATGAGGCTTTTTGAATTAAGTATATTACAGTTGTAAATAGTTTTTAAAAGAAGAGAAATGAAAGAAATAAACCTTTTACAAGTGGGAAGGGAGCCAACAATTAGAGGGAGTAAGAAGGGATGGGAGGGGAAGGGGACAGAAATGTGCTATGTAAATGTAAAAGCTCCCCATGATAAATGTAATCACTATATCCTGCAAACATTCTAATACATATGCATAATTAAAAGAGTACTGAAAACACAAAATTTCTTTGCAGAAATGACCTTTTCTATTTGTTTTCCAGAAGTTTGCTTCTGTATTGTCCACTGGGTTTTTAGAATAATTGCATAAATAGGAAGCTTGAGGTTCCGGGGAGTGATTGTCCCAGGCAGCACATGTGTTGCCATTGCCGTGGAGATAATGCTATGTCAGATACAAGCATCTGTGGAGCCGCTCAAAGATCTGTCCAGAAGATGCACAGGCAGAATCATGGTCTTGGCTGCTCCAGGGTCTGAAGAGTGTGGATGTGTGCAGGGCAACCACTCCTCTAGGAAGCGGGACATGGACAGCAACTTTGTCGCTGGTTTCATGGCACAGGTACTTTCAGGGTAGCCATGGACCTAGGCTCTGTTTAGAGCATGGACACGTGTAGTATACTAGTGGCTCCAAAGCTCAGGGGCAGATTTTCCTGCAGCGGTGGATTCAGTGTCTGCATTGTTGTGTGTGTGGCGAGGCCATGGAGTCAGAGTGTAGAACACCAGCACTCACAGAATGACCACAGTTCCACGACTCTGGGCACTTGCATTGTTGGGGTGGTCGTGCCCTGGTCCCAGCACAGCAGAGTCTTTCTTTGTGTTGGCTTTGCAGTGGCTGCTTTCTGCAGCTTTGAGGGAAGCATATGTGTTGACAGTGGCTGTTGGCTACCTCCTTGGAGAAAACAGCTGCAAAGCAGGCCACTGGTACTTCTGTGGCTCCTGCCACTCCCACCCTTCACTGTTCCTGTCCTTCAGCAGAAGCCCCAGGAAGTAGCCTCCTCCATGATCCTTGCAGTGTGGTTATTCTCCAGTTTTTTCCTCTGCAGTGTTGCTGCCATCTCTTAATTGAAGTTGTTTCTCACAAGGCTTTCTTTTTGGCTGCTTTCTAAGTGGAGCTTTGTTGTTTGTGGGTTTTTTGGTAATGGATAAACAAACGATAGTACCTCCTACTCTGCCATCTTGCTGGCATCATAGATGGATTTCTATGTCATTATGAGCTTAGGATTTGTGCTCACTCCTGCTGTTTGTGGTGTCTACATCTTTGGAATTTGTGCCCCAAGGTTTGTTTCTTCATGAGATTGTCCTTAGGAGCCTCATTTGAGCCACGCCTTCCCTTACGATGTATGATGGAGTATCTCTGTTGTAGTACACTGTATTTTCTTTGGCTTTATATTGTCAATATTTGTGTAAACCAGAGTGATTATGATTATGGTTTCTTCTACTGGGAATCCTTTACTTCAATCAGTGCAGAGTCATATGTGGCATTCTGACATTTCTGTCAAGGATAGATCACATGGAGATTGAGGGTGGCATAAGGTTATAATGAAGCTGAACAACTTGCATTAGCTAATCCTCTCATATGCTTATGGTGATTATCTATTAATAATGATAACAAGCCACTGGCTTGCATATTTATCTTAGTATACTGATTTTCATTACCTTGGAATATATTTGTTACATATTTTAGAAAATAATTTACAATAAACAAGTCCTGTATTGTGGTAGTGTCATATTTTTGTACTTGTGTTAAGTCCACTTAAATTGTTACAGCATAGCAGAATCACCTATCAGTGCATTTTTTCATTGACCCATAAGGGTACTGGCTCAGTTCATAGTACATACTGGTTTGATTTCTGGTACCAGGGATTAACTCAGGCCTTTACAATGAACTATATTCCCAGCCATTTATTAATTTTTTGTTTTAAGCAAAGATCTTGCTAAGTTACTGTAGTGGTTGATTGAGTATGTCAACTTGAGAAATGTAGAAGCTTAACTAAACTTGGCTCAGCAATTGGGTCAGCAACTCTATACCCTATCATCACCTAAGTGATATAAAAGGGAAATGAGAAAGAACAGAGGAACTTCCATTAATTGGAAAGAGCTCCGGCCTTCACCTTCAGCTTGGACTTCGTCTCCTGGCTTCTGGTGCAGGCTCTCTGGCTTCTGCCTTGGATCCTTCAGACTTCCGTTGCAGACTCATCAGCCTCCTGGCGCATACTTGCACGGAACTCTCCAGTGAACTCCAGACCCTGGTCTGATTCCTTCAGTCTTCCGTGTGCAGATGGCCTCTGAACACTTCCTCATATGACTCTTTTCCTGACCGTCGTAAGGCAATTTTGTAACCTTTTTGTACATTTGTACATCTTGTGTCATATCTGTTTCTCTAGTAAAACCCTGACTGATACAGTCACTACATTGTCCTAACTCTGTTTGAATTTGCAATCATTCTGCCTCACGCTCCCATAGTGTTTGGTATACAGGTATGTGCCACCATGTCCTCCTATAATAAGTACTTCTTGGTAATTATTTTAAATTGGAGATAATTGTACAAATGTTGTGACATTATCATATATTTAATTACAGACAACCACGCTTCTGTGGAAGAGAGGTCATTGTAGTTACACTGACTTCCAAGTAGGGACTCTCTTAAACATATGAACATACTTTGCTTTATTATTTTATCTTCATAAAACAGGAGAAAATATGAAAAATAGGAGTTAAAAGCAGTTATTAATATCATTTGGGTATATTTTAGCTTATTATTCTAATTTGAAATAAAAATGACGGTATTATAAGTTGCCTTAGTTACTTTTCTTGTTTCTGAGAAAAAAATACCTGACCCCCAAAGTTAAAGGAGGAACATTTAATTAGCTCACACTTTGCAAAGTTCTCAGCCCATAATCCACTGGCTCCAAGGCAGGGTGGCACACAGCAGACGGGCATCACAGAGGAGAAACAGTTCACGGCAGGCAGAAAGCAGAGCAAGCAAGGGTCAGCCAGGGCTGTTTCTGTCCCTTATACTCTATCTAGGCTACTTAGGGCATGTAGAACTCACACTCTTAACCCTAGAGTCCTTGATCCTAGCATCGCCCCATGAATCGATCCCACCATCACACAATTTAGATCCAGCCACCTCTGAAGAAGCTGCATGACTGCATTCATGACGGCATGAGGCTTTGGGGAGGACATCTAGTCATACACCATGTCTGATACGATTGGTATCTCAATTTGAAAGTGGTGCTGCTGTTAGACCAATAAACATTAGCTGTTGCCAGGCCTAGCCAATTTCATTTTGGCTGCGTGCATGTCCTTCTAAGACCCACCGTTGAGTTCTGTTAAAGCTCTTGTCATAATTTCAATTTACTGTCTCTCAATGCTCAGTGATAAAGAATGCTTTCTTCTAGTTTGCAGAATAAAACACAATTGAGTGCAAATTCTTCCTATTTAAGTAGAATTCATACTTTGGAATTAATATGTAGCCTTGTTTGGATTTAAGATCACCACCGGCAACTGTAAGTCATACTATCCCTTCATAAATTTTTCCTTTAAATATATGTTAAACGAAAGATAACATTACTGATAAGCTTAATATTCACTTTTCAAGATGACTGAGAATATAAGCAGTTAAGCTACAAGCATTTTCAGGTTGTTACGATAATGATTCGGTTTGACAGTTGTTGAGCTGAAATTCCTAGTTTTATTCTAATAAAAGTTTCTTAGGTAAATTTGAGGAGAAATTATCTCCTCGTATTACACAAGCCTTTAAAAGTAAAACAAAAACAAAAACAAATCGAAAAAGAATGAAATCTGTTGCTCTGCTAAGTTTTCATCTAGCTGGACAGAATATTATTAATAATTCATGTCACTGTAATCCTAAAGTTATTGACAATAACTTATAATAGGTTGCAGATATTTACTTCCATTTCTTGTGGAGTAATTGCACGTTTTTTTCACAGAAGGTCTTGGTAAGCCACTCAGTTGCCTTAGTGGAAAAAGAAAAATGTAGTGGTACATTCTTTGCTAATGTTACAGAGCGATTAGGCTTGGAATTGCACATATTTCTGCAAAGCTTGATGTATTATAGTGGTATTGCAACACATCAATTTAGACTAACATGAAATGTGTTACATCTAATTTCTCAGTCTTCCCCAACTTTGAACATATGGGATCAGTTACTATGCAAACCTTACCTTTCCTCCTCACCATACTTCTACCCACATCAAACCTTTGCACTTTGAGGCATTTCAGTGTTAGAACAGTCTTCTGGAGAATCTAACATCCACCATAGTTTTATAAGATTATTTCTGATTTTCCTATCTGGATGTGAAATATCATTTCTGAGCACACAGAATTAATTTATTTTTTATTAATTAAGTTTATTGGTACATTTTCTGTATACATAATGATCACATTCAAGATGTAGAATTTGTAACTGTACATGATATAACTTGATTCCTTTTTCCCGTTTAAATTTTTATTCACTTATGTCACAGTAGTGTCTTATTTTCCCTTTAGCTAAGTTCATTTTCATAGGCACCCTCAAAATATAAGGCTTAAGACTACAAAATTACATTGTATCCATTTTCCTGTCCACTGAAATATCTACTATAAAAGAATAAATACAGCTTGTATTTGTAAAGTCCCATTTTTAAAACCTTCATGATATAAGGAACATATGTCTCAAAATTAGATCTGCCAAATAAATTGCACAAATCATCTAAAATGGTTTGCATATGAGATCCAAACACGAGGTGAAGACTTGGGTTGACTGGAGGGTAACGCATTTCGTACTATGTGTACCTCGACCCCAATGGCAACTCCGTGAAGTGAACAGGGTGAGCATTTAAAAACAGGTGTTTCTGAAAGATAGAAATGGGAAATAGATCTTTCTCAACTGGAAAGAGGAGCAAGAGTTTGAGGACAGACGTAAGAGAGGGAAAGGGGATGCAAAAATAATGAAGATGTGTTATGCATATGCGCCAACTCCACACAAGGAATGCAAGCATCGTGCACTGCAAACCTGGACTGAAAGAAGAGTTTTGAAAAAGGTTTTAGTACTGGATTATCAACACCTTGCGCACCAAAATATGAGTGGCTCTGAAATGCTCAAGTTTCTGATTACACTATTTGTGTAGATTGTCCTTTGATTGCTTTTGCCCATCGTCCAGAGTAGCGGTTTCAACATTATTACAATGGGGTTCAAAAATATTGAGGGATGAACAAGGATTGGGGGACATTGTGGGAGAAGGTTCTTGGTCTCCATGCTAGGAAGAAAGAAGTTTCAATGTGTTCATTAACCTTATTACAGTGCTTGGAAAATACTTCATTCAAACAAACAGGGGAGGAAGGAGGGAAAAGGAAAACAGAAGCAGGAGGAAGAGAGGAAGGAGGAGGAGGAGGAGGAGGAGGAGGAGGAGGAAAAGGGAAGAAGGAAGAGATGGAAGCCAAAAGCGCACTGGCTGGATGAAGCTGCGCCTAGGAACAGAAATTCTCAGAAGATGTTCTGAAAAATATGGATTGTTAAATTAAAACTACTTCATACGATAGTTCAGATTAACATAGGAATTGACCAAATAAATTTCCTGTGTAGGAAATGTGCCTCTATATCTATATATGCCTCTCTGATAATATATAAAATGAGGATAAGGAATAATTTTTAAAAGTATTTTAGACAAATTTATGAAGTGTACTGTCAGAATTTAAAGCATGTGCATATTGCGTCATGATAAAATTGGAATGGTTAATATTTTCTCTTCTTTAAGCATTTAAAAAAATTGACTTAATGATTATTATATTTATTTACTTATATACTTTTTATTAATAATTATGCAAAACAATTATACTCAATAGTTATGATAGTTTAGTGCATGTATGCAATACATATTGTTTAAATAAATATAACTGATTTTTCTGTCTCATTATCATTACTTCAAGCTCTTCCTTACTAGTGGTCAATAAAATAGAATAGACACCCTACTGTCATCAGGCATCAGATCTTACTAATTCTAACTATATTTTGGTACCTGTTATTCAACATTCTTCTACTTCGCCTAACCACCAGCTTTTAGTAATCTCTACTTCAACTTAATGTCATTGGTATTTTGATGAAATTTTATTAACTTTGCAGATAATCCTGGATAGCTTGGATATTTTAACAATATTCATTCCTTCAACTCATGAACATGGACGTTTTTCTGTTTTCTGTCATTTTTAATTTCTTTCACCAAAGCTTTGTAATTTTCATTGAAAAGTCTTTCACTTCCCTGGTTAAATTTCTTCTTGAGTATTTTTTGGTTATTATTGTGCATAAGGTGATTTGCATGATTTTTAAGGCAGTTTTATTATTGTTGTACAAAAATGCAGACTATTTTAAAGTTGATTTCATATCCTGCAGTTTTACTGAAGTCATTTTATTAGTTCTATTTGTCTTTTAGTGAAGTATTCAAGGCTTTTTTCTATGTGAAATCTTATGGTCTGAAAATAGAGCTAATTTAATTTTGCCTTCTCCTGTTTACATCTTTTATTTCTTTCTTTTGCCTAATTTCTCTGGCTATGTCTTCCAAAACTGTACTGATGAGGGATGACAAGGTTGGAAATCTTGTATTCTTCCAGATCTTGGATGAGAAGCTTCCTGTATTTTGTTATCCAGTGTGATATTGGCTGTGTGTTTTCTTTATAGACTTTAGCAATTATTTCCAAGCAAAATTTGCTAAGGGACTAAACTAGGCATGATAAGAGTTAACTTTACTACAACTTCTGACCGTTTATTCATTGTCAGAAAAAAGGGGTAGGCATTAGCTCCTTACCACTTGTTAAAATCTGTCCTTTGAGGATGTGTACAAGTTCAGTTTCTTACTCTAGAGCAAATCAGTAATATTCCCTGATCCTTTCCAGTATTCTCATTTCTGAGTGACAAGGAATTTTCTTTGATTTCTTCATCAGAGCTCTCTATTCGTTAGGTTTAATATACAAAAATTTAGCTTCTTAGTTATGTGTCATGGGGTTGTCACCTGTGGTTACAGATGAGGAATAGGAACCTTTAACTTGTCCTCGGGGATGAAGTTAGAAGGATGGAACACAAAGGAGACAGACAAACAAGTGCAAACATTGTTTGTGCGTCTCCCCCGCCAGGGAAAATGGTCTAAAAATATTTTGAAATGCCTAACAAGGAACAGCAAATTGTAGTAAACCTGTGTTCTGAAGGAGGAGGGCATCCTCTCATTCTAATTCTACATTTTACTAACTTACTGACCAGTCCATGGCTCAGCTCCACCATTTGTAAATTGAGGATCATGGACTGTTTCTTTCATAGATTTGATTTTGAATATGGAATCTAGGCAAAATCTTAGAATAATATGTGCATGCATGTCAGATACTTAAAAAGATTAGTAGATATTTTTACTTTGGGTTCATGAGGACAAAAAAGTGAGCATTTAAAATGCTAATACCCACTGTGCTGGGTGGCAAGACTTACTTCGCTCTGGGCACTTGTGGGTTCTTCAACATGAATACTGAACCAAAGAAAACAGCATCATGAAAACCCGAGTTTGACTCTCAAATGTTTTCCAACCTGAACAGTACTGAAATCAATTTCTTCTCATATGAAATTCAAACAGTATTATGGATGCTAGAACGAGAGAAGGATGTGAAGATTTTCCCACAGGATACTGAGAAAGACTACAGATATCTCCCACTGTAACAGCAGATTTTTCCAGCTTTTGTTTAGTTCTATTAATGGCTCCTCTCCTATTTTGACTGTTCTTAGGTGATCCATGGTTAGGATCATTATGTCTTCATGGTGATTAATTTCACCACCGTTATGTGGTGGAGACCACTGTGAAGAGGCTCTGAGAGGGATTTAATATTAACCAACTGGCTTTGCATGTTTACTTGCGAGTCTGTCCAAGGCCAAGGCCCCTGGTCTGGAGACTGGCAGTGGACTCACAGTAAGTGAACCTCTGCGAGTCATTGGTCCCTGCTGTGGCCTGTAATGGTGGATGAAACTGTGACACCTCGAAGGACAAGATAAAGCCACCAGCTAAGGACACTTGGCTCCAACCTAGATAAAAAGACTGTAGCTGGAGGCATCTCATTTCTGGGTGGAGATAACACAGTACTCCAAAGTTACCATGTCTTACTTGGAGAAGCCCTTGAGAGTGTCCGGCGCCGCTCCCGACCCGCAGAAGGCAGCACGCAGACAATCGGGTTCTGTAACGTGTTTCTTTACTGGACACAGCACAAACCCCACAGGAGTCCACTCTCT